>JAQIXT010001544.1:0-15083 GCA_034700445.1 Stenotaenia linearis
ACTTTACACTTTTTTTTAAATTTTAGCATTTTTCTACTTTGATTTTCTCCGTGGATTTTCCACGGGTACTGGCTAGTCAACATAAGAAAACAATTTTAAAAAACTTAACACATAATTTGTAAAAAATAGCAAGTCTTAAAAGAAATAGTTCAGAATCTTGGATTTCTGACGATCATTTTAAAAAACGTAACGCATTATTTGTAAAAAATAGCAAGATCATAAAACTATAAAAGAAATAGTTCAGAATCTTGGATTTCTGACAATCATTTTAAAGCCATTCTCATAAATATACGTTATTAATGCAATTTACAACGAGAAAAACCCATAACAACTGAGACACTAAAGATTTCAAATAATACAATTTTATCAATTCTTGATTTTATTCAAAACTTTACACCAAACATGATTTCTTCTGCTAATTTAATTACAATAACAAAAAAACAAAAAAGGCACAACAAAGTAAAAAGAAAAAAATACAATACGATAAACGAAATCAATAAAGTAAAAATAAATCAGATATTACAATTCATCCTCATATCTCTTGGGGTTTAGAAAAGAATGTTCTAATGCAGTCAACGCGGAAATTCGACAATTTGTGTCCAAATTCAACATTTGATGTAAAAGATTAAATGCTGACTCTGGTACATCACTAGCGACATATTCGTCTCCTTTTAAACAAACGCAATCATCATTTATAACTACATAACCACAATCATTACATTTCGCTAAGTTTTGATTCTCAGATTTGGCGCATTTGAATCGCTTACAAATTTTCCTCATATCTAAAGCAGGTTTGAATGGCGATGTGGTTAGCTGTAACTCTATAAAACAAAATTTAAAAAATTAATTCCCATTTAATGAACACAGTAAAATCAAATTTACTCATTTTGATGGCTGCTTCTTTCATTGCATTGGTCCCGAACAAGGTTATAATCTCTGCCAATGCCGCCATATCGTCTTTAGCAGAGAAAAATGGGTAACTTCCACTGAGGAGACTTAGAAAAATAACTCCAGCCGACCATATATCGATTGCTATAATAAAATTTGTATAATTTTAATTACAAATTTATAAAATATAAAAAATATGCAAATAAAAACCTGTAGTTTGATTTAAACATCCTAATAATACTTCAGGTGCACGAAAACCAGGTGTACCAGCACGAGGAGCAGCCGGATTTTTCCTAAAAATTAAATTTTGAAAATAAATTTCGATATATGTACTCAAAAACAAAAGTAACGAACCTATTTAAACAAATTGAGCAAACTTGACTCTTCCCATAGCAGTAACAAATGTTCCTGCTAAATGACTTTAAACTTTTCACTTCGGATTTAATAATTAAATTAGTGTTGTCTTTTCTGAGTTGAGCATTTCGATCCAAGCTTTTTATTTTCAGATTTTCCACTGAGTTGTGATTGAGATCCAAACGAGTAAATCCAATTGTGGACGGCACTTCTGTTTCTTTGGTTTTACGGAAAAGAGGTTTACAGTTAGAAGGACAATTATTGCACTTCGACGTTATTGGACTTAACGCTACACGTTTAGCGAGTGTATTTGAATTATTCTAATAAATAAATATAAATAAGAGAAATTAGATGCAAAATTTAAATTTTTTAAATACAAACCTTTTCCGGAGTGATGTCTAATCGTCTTTTTGTTTTGTTGTTAATGTTTTTTATAGTATTTTCATTACAAGTCTTATTTTTGACCTGTTGTTGATGTAAATTCATATTCACTTTTTGGCACAAACCAAAATCGACTAATGAATACCTTTCATAAAAAATTAGAATAAATTATTATAAAATATAGTAAATTTCATTAGTTTACCTTCTTAGTTGGCGGTTGAATAAAAAATTTGATGGTTTAATATCGCGATGAATTATATTGTGTGAATGAACGTGTGACAGCGCAATTAATAAATTCTTCATGTAGTCCATAATTTCTTCAGGACTTAAATTGTCAAAATAATCGAAAAAATTGTCATGTGGGAAATAAGGCATGGCGAGTGCAACGAAATCGCCGTTTCGGACGGCAAAGAGTAAACCGATCACATTCTTCTTGCCACTAAAATTTTTAAAAAAAATTAAATTTTTGATATTAATTTAATTAATTTTAATTAATTATACAAAAATTAATTATTACAAAATAAAATTTTACCCAAAATTCTTTAAACATTTGAATTCGTTTGCAGTTCGGGATGGATGAGATGTAGGAACGATGTATTTCAGCGCGATTTGATCCGATGTCGGTTTGTTCTTCAATTTTGCCAAGAAAACATTGCTAAATGTGCCTGTAAATATTTGTGCGCTATCAAAGCATTGCTTTTAACTAAATAATTAGAGTTTGCTCTTACCTTCGCCAACTTTCTGAATTATACGGAAACTTTGCTTTATTTGCGGTATACAGTTGGGCATTTCATCGCTTGTTGAATCTAAGTTAATTGAAGTATTTAAACCATGAATAAAATACTGCAAATGCATTAAAGTTTTCAGGAAATCTTACTCTTTTCAACTGTGAGATCCATGCCTTTCTTTCTGTCCTTATCTCAAAAAAAGTTCATTGTTCTTCACGATAGTACACCACCACTCTGTTTGCTGGTTTACCGCCTTAAATGAATAAATAAATTTCCCGCTCCCGCGCTGGCCGCGAGGGCGAGGTCAATGGATCACGTGATTATAAAGTTTTACAAAACTTTTAATAATAAAGTTTAATTAATACTTACTTAATAATATTAATTATGAATGTAATAATTTCAGAGTACTAAATTAAAACCATTGATTTTGTAGTTAAAATTTCAACACTTCTTATGCATGGCGCTGCGAACTGCAATGGCGGGTAGTTGTTGTTGTTGATCAGCCGTCGAGATCAACGTGGTTAAAGCGAGCGTTAAAGGAAAGTAAATATATCGAATTTTAATATGCCTAAGACATCAAAAAATGAAAAAAGGAGATTAAAATCTCGACCAAAGCCATATTTTAAAACAAGATTTGAAATTGAAGATGGTTTAAGTGATAAGAAAGAATCAGAGAAGCAAGAACACAGCATGGTTCGTATAATAATTAGTAATTCGTATCATTAATTTATTTATTATTGTTTTTATTATAGGAGTCAAGTGATCCCTTTCCCGGAAAAGCACCAGTAGACCAGAAAAAATTTAAAAAATATTCTCGTGTCGAAGATGAAGAACCAGTAAGTTATCAGACATATTTCTCCAAAAAAAATTTTAAAAAAAATTTATAATTTATTAAGTCAGGTATGATGACCAAACACCATGAAATTAAATACAGCAACACGAGGAAGAAAAATGTATTTGCCGTGGAACAAGCTGCAAGAGCAGAATTACTGCTTCTGGAAGAAACTGGGTACGTACCGTATTTGAAATCATTTTCAGTACTTCTTACTCATACAATTATTTTAAATAGTTACATAGAAGCAGAAGAAGGCGAAAATACCTTGGCTTTGACACAAAAACAAATCACAGATGCTGTTGATGTCACGAGTCAAACTAATGTAATTTTATATTTTTTTATATTTGAATTGAAATACAAATTCTAATTGTAATTTCTCTTAGTATTTCGATTTGAAAGATCCTAGATTTGGCCCTTATTCTATCGATTACAATCGCAGTGGCCGGCGGTTATTGCTTGCCGGGAGAAAAGGCTACATTGCTGTAATTAATAGGGCTTCGAGAAAACTAATTCGCGAGTTTGAAGTGAGAGAAGAAACGTTTGCAGTCAAGTATTTATTTTCTTATGGATTAAAATAATTTTTCATTAATAATTTTTTTTATAATCAAAACAGATGGCTGCATCGAGAGGATTTTTTTGCGGTTGCGCAAAAAAAGTGGACGTTTTTTTACGACACGCAGGGAGTTGAATTAAACTGTTTGAAAAAATTAGATAATGTTTTAAGAATGGAATATTTACCAAAACATTTTCTTTTGGCAACTTCGGTAATGAATTTAATTTCAAAGTTTTTTTGTTTTTGTTTAAAGCTAAATTACTTATTTTTATCAGAATTCAAGAGGTTTTCTCAGTTGGGTGGACATAACTACTGGTCAAGTGCATCAATTTCAATCACAACGAGGTCGATTGAATGTAATGTGTCAAAATCCCTACAATGCAACGCTAGCTTTGGGCCATTCGACTGGTTTTTAAATCTCTTATCATTTAATTTTATCAATATTATTCACCACAATTTATTTTTTAGGAGTTGTTACAATGTGGGCCCCGAAAAATGGGAAAAACGAAGCGTTAGCATCGATATTGTGTCATACAAAACCAGTAACGGCTGTTGCCATTGACCAAACTGGAACGTAAGAGAATAAAATTCGGTGAATTATAATTTATTATTATATTTATTTATTATTTATAGATATATGGCAACGGCGGCCGTCAATACAGAAATGAAAATATGGGATTTACGAAATAGTTTCAAATCGTTATACACTTATCGTCTCAGAGGTGGCACCAATAAATTGGTGTTTAGTCAAATGTCTCATTTAGCAGCGAGTGTAGGAAATACTGTATATGTACGGTATAAAATTATTGATATATTTAATTTTTGAACTTATAATAATTTTCTGTTTAAAGATATATAAGGATTGTTACAAAGAGGAAGTTGATGATGCATTTTTGATGCATCGGGGGAAAGAGGCGATCCACGACATCCAATTTTGTCCTTATGAAGACGCGTTGGGAATTGGTCACATGGCAGGATTTACACAGATTATTGTCCCTGGTGCTGCCGAAGCCAATTTTGATGCTCTGGAAGTTAATTTGTACCAATCAAGATCGCAACGAAATGAAGCGGAAGTGAAAGCGTTGCTGGAAAAGGTTTAAGATAGTTTAATTTAATATTTTGGTGATTTTAATTATTTTTTTTTGTTTAGATTCCAATCGAGATGATCGGTTTGGATCCACATAAAATCAATAAAGTTGACGTTCCGACATTGAAGGAAAAAATAGAAGAGAAAAAGAAATTATTGGTCAGTTTTATAACTATTTACAGTTTTATTTCATTCTTTTTTTATTAATTAATATTTAAAAAAATTATAAATTTAGTTTTTGAAACCGCCGAAAATCGATTTTGAGCCACGACCAAAAAAGAAGGGAAGGAGTAGCTCGAAGAAAGATGTTCAACGGAAAAAGGGAGTCCAGGAATTAGCAAATCTAGTAAGTATTAATGGAATTATTTTATTTTTAATGAATTGAACATTAAATTTTTTATTTTAGCAATTTGTACAAGATTTAAACATCTCTAAAATGGAAACTGAAAAACCTAAAAAGAAATCAACGGGTTGTATGCTAACAGATAGGTTTAAAATGTGAGAAATATTGTGAAATAAAATAAAAATCGAAAAAAAATCAATTTGCTTTACTTTAATATCGATACAAAATGAAAAATAATCCAAAGCATGTTGCAATTACCTACACACAGTTAAGCTGAACCACTCAACCCAAAAGAGTACACGAGATTTAATAATACAGAAACATTGCTGACAGTAAAAACGTGAAACTAGCAAATATCGAGAAGTCATCTATTGCTACCTTACAATATTTAAGTAGTAAAATATCTAAAAAATACGACAAAAATAATCACCGGGTTTGTCATCCAAAAGTGCCAAAAGTGGACACTAAAAAATTGTATTCTCACTGGAAATTTCATCCATTTAAACTATTTTACTCTACTATTTGATTACTTCTAACATAAAAATTCCATAAAAGTTAAAGATTTATAAATAAATATTTCCACAAATTTTTTTCTTTTAGAAAGTTTAAAAAAAAAAAAAATTGTCAAAATAAATGCCTTTTCGCACGTGTCTTTTCATAAATCAATACTTTTATCGCTGTTTTTGCAGCAACTAATCTCAGTCTTTACCATAGTGCTGTTGATTTTCCACCAGGTGGGTTATTCACCCGTATCCCCGGACGTGGACTTTTATTATCATCAAACTGTGCACCTGTAAAAAATATATAAAATTTTGAAAAACTCAAATTTCCAATTAATTTTCATTTATTGCTAACCTGACAGACTGAAACTTGAATCCTGCAAATTGCGATGACCACCTCGGGTAGGTGGTCTCTGATGAAACTCATCTGATGTCACTGACGACACCGACATAGGAGATCCCGGCATTGGACTCCCTGGTGTAGGAGTTGCTTTAATCGGTAAATCGATAGATTTGAAGGGAGCTGCTTGTTGAATGCTGACTCCATTTGTTGCTGCTACCATGGGACTTTCCACAATGGCTCCGTTCGAGTTCTGACGGTCAATCATGCAAGGCAAAAGTGCCTACATTTTTCGAAAAATCAATTAAATTTTTTTTTTAAAAAACATATTAAATATGAGAATGTACTTTATCTTTGCCCTGCACGCGCATGTAGATGTGCGGAGAGAAAGTTGGCATAGCAACGAATCGGCCAGCTCCTTGGCAAGTTCTCAATTCTCCTTCTTCCATAACCAAACGTCCGTTTGCAATCACGTGCAATGGTATCCCGTGACACTGCATTCCTTCGAAGATATTGAAATCTCCTTTCTGGTGATGAGTTTTCACTGATATGGGGCGGGATGAGTGACCGTCCCATACGACTACGTCTGCATCGGAACCAACGGCAATTCGTCCCTGTGTTAAAATAATTATTATAATTTTCCGTAACAACTTTTAAAATAAACTATATTTCATTGATTAAATGCAATTGAAATTCAATGAATTTTTCATTTTCAATGATAGTTCATATTAAATTCTTCAATTTATACATATTAATCAATGAAAAACCAGTTAAATTACTTTTCTTGGATAGATGTTAAATAATTTTGCTGCATTTGTGCTTGTCACTGCCACAAACTGACACGGATCGAGTTTCCCCGTCATCTAAGAAAATAAACAAATTAATAAATTGCAAAATAAATAACTTGTTAAACAGTAAATATTAACTTACCACTCCTTTTTCCCAAATAACCGACATCCTTTCTTCCACACCATTCACTCCTTTGGGAATTTTCGTAAAGTCATCTTGCCCGACCGATTTTTGGGCCGAGGTGAACGTACAGTGTGCCGATCCCGAAACATGCAAGTCTCCACTGGCCAGAAAATCCATCAAATAAGCTGGTGTTGTTGGATCGAGACGAAGTGGAGGACTCATGACATGAGCTGCGCAATGATTCCAGCATTTGTTGTAATAATGCGAGCCATCCGTACCCAAACTTGCGGCAATCGGTTCACCAAAGGCAAGAGCACCTATAAAAAAATTAATTAATTATTTCAATTTTTTTTTTAAAAAAAAAATAATAAATTTTACTCTGTTGTCTCTTCCTACAGATGACGTCGGCAGTACATTTGCTCATAACATCCGATATAATTACCGGACAATTAACTTGAGCAGCTATCGTAATAGCATGATTGGCAGAATCAGCCTCGATCTATTAAAATAAAAATTTCATTTGATTTTTTTTTTAAATTTTATTTTATAAAATTAAATTATTACGTCTTCAGAATAACTCAATTGATGGCCTTCGGGTCCAGTTACTCCTGCGCTCAACAAACGTTTTTGGTTGTTCGCAACCAAAGTTCCATTTCCGCAATGTACGTACGAAATACCGCCCAAATCTTTGATCGCTTCCATCGCCTCACACATTTCTTCATCATTTAACATGAGTTCATCTTTGTTCGATGTAAACAAACGAAAAGCACTCACACCTAAAACATAAAAACCACAAATTTAATCATACTTCTTAATATTTTAAAATATTTTCGCTACCTTTATCTTTCGTCAAAGTTTCCATTTCATTTCGCGTTTTAGGAGACCAAGATGGGATGGTCACTTGTAACCCATAGTCACAACATGCTTTTTCGTCGGCCCAACTTCGCCATTTTTCGTACGCTTCCAATATATTAGTACCCCGATTTTCGATTACAGCATTTACTAGAAAAATAAAGAAATTTAGCGTCTTCTTTGCTTTAATCCCGGAATAATCAGTTTTTGTACCAATCATGGTGGTGCCTCCAGCCAGAGCGGCTTTGGTTCCCTGATAAAAATCGTCCACAGGCAACAAGCCATTGCACGGTACTTGAAATTGAGTGTGTGTATCAATTCCACCTGGAATGACAAGTTTTCCTCGCACGTCTAAAATTTTCGTTCCACCTGGAATTGTCAGATCTCTTCCAACTTGTCTGTAAAACGAAACAAACCGAAAATTATAATTTTCGGTTTGTTTCGTTTTACAGACAAGTATAAAATTATAATTTTAATTAAATTTATCAACTCCTCCATCAGCAGGAAATGACCTCCTTTATCCACCACTTACTTAATAATCCCATCTTCCACGTACACATCTCCATCCACCATTTGATCATCGTTAACGATTTTCCCGCCTTTCAGCAACAACCGATTTTGCGCACTCTATTAAACAAAAATAAAACCAATCAAATTACACTGAGCGTGCGCACTAACCAAAGTAGCAGTAAAAACAAAACGCAGTCGTGTATTTTACGACCTAACAAACATCCCTCATTTTCACAACTTGGGTCTGTCAGGGTCAGCGATTATTCTTAACAAAAGGGTTGGAAATTAGCTCGCGGGTGCGTGAAGCAAAACCCTTATGGGTTTGCTCATTGAGAAAAGACTAAAAAGAGGGTTTGGTGTGACCACATGGGGAGACTCAGAACATCATTACAATACATGTCAAAAGTGATGTACACTTAAAAGCAATCACATTTGCGAGCCAGTTTTCCAGGTGTGTTGCATTTGTATTTAAATACGTTCGATTAATGCTCGTTTTTGTTTATTTTTCAGGTTTGGAATTTCCGATACGATCCCTAATTTTTTTTAATGATATTTGTATGCCTCCGTGACTATGACAACAAACTTTAAAGTCAACGTCCGTTGTATCACGTGATCCCTATCCTTAGATCACAGTTTTGAGCTGTGTAATTATAGAATTTAAAAAGATGATGAAAGGAATTGGGATTGTAACCTGTTATTATGCTTGCAAGTGAGTTTTTATTATTTATTTTTTTAAAGTGTAATTTATTAATTGAAACATGACCCTTGGATTGAAAACTCTTCCGTCTTTTTATGTCCACAACATGATAACCCGCCTACAACTCATTTAGGTTTAGGGTTGAGTGATAAGTGCTTCTGGTTATGAGTAATCAAAGTTCAGCCTAATTTAGGCCTTTCTCACTATGGCAATAATTTTAAAAAAAGGAAATAAATATATATATAAGATCCTTGCCAAAAACCCCGAATGAATTTGGCAAAAGTAAGTTGATACCAAAAAGGGAATGTATCAAAATACAGTGGAAGGGGGTCAGGAACAGAAACCCACCTTGAATGCTCTATGGACTTGAAAAAATCAACAAAAGTGAGTCGGGATGCTAAAATTAGGCCTATAATCAATAGTAGTACGTGAATGATAAAATTAGGACTTGTTTTCGAGCAAATTATTTAATATACAATACTCGGAAATATTTCTTCCCACAGGAAGACAATAAACGACGCAAAGAACGGCAAAATTCATATTTTCAAAAATTATAAATTTCTTTAAACAAGCCTTATCTGTCCTTATTATTGCTATAAAAATAATATAAATTAGGACTAAGAGGAAGAGGACGCTCTTTCATCCTCATTTTGTCATTTTTCACAGTCATAATGACGTCACGCATTAACTCACCTTGAAAAATATTTTCACCCGTAAAAAATCAATTAAAAAATCGAAAGAGATAAGATAAAAGTGAATGCATTCAAACCAACAACCACTTGATTCTACATAGTAAATAAACAATAAATTTGATTTCACGCCTTACCTGCAAATGAATTGGAACCTTTTTCACGGGTGTACCAACAGGAGCATGCGCCGACATGGTTTAATATCGGCAAACTGCTAGTGCATCCGCGATATTATAGGATAATAAAATTCCGATTGAACAAAAAAAAAACTAATTATCGGCTCTGAAATGGCTGGGTAATTGCCAGCGACTCCTCAGTTTACACCAGATGCACGTTGAGGAGTCACTTTATTCCTTTCTTGCCGCGATCGTATTGAAATCGCGATTATTCCCCTCTAAAACAAGGTCTTTCAACGATTTCTACATATCACTCAACTGTTTGCCAACGTTCCCGATGCAGACACAGTCTTCCTCGCATATGACGCGCTGCTGATGCAGCTTGTGTTTGTAACGGCAAATAAACGGCCCTGAACGAGGATAAGTACACCGCCGTGAAAATGGCGGAACATCCCATGCCGAGAAAGGGAAGGAAAAGCCGGTAAAAATAAATGATAGGTTTTATTTTTTCGGGGGTTTATCTATTTTAATTATATGTGATTAAGTTTAAAATTAAAAAGATTTGCGCGGGATTATCGAACGAGGCTAAACGGTTGCTAGGCAACGCAGCATCTGGGTCAACGGTTGACTAGCAGGGCTAGACGTTGCGAATCGATTAATGGGAAGTGAGTCATGTGTAAATTAAAGGGATGGAATATTTAGGGGGAGAATTCCCCTAGATGAATCAGTGTAGGGCTACAAAAAGTGTTTAGTTTTTATATACACAGGTGTATATGCATTTATATATCTGATGTTGAGCATCCTGTATGTGAATCACTTTATCGAAATCATGATAGAAAATCAGTATGAAGGTTGTAGTTATTATGTTTAAGATGATGAGAATGGCCTTGTCAATATTCTTATGCCCAGCAGCTTTTTATTTATATATTTAATCAATATTCTAAGACAAATTTTTTAAAGCTATTAAATATGTTACTGTTTATGAAAATTTTGAATAAAATTCCATTTTGACTGTAAAAATTGTGAAATTGTGAAATTTTGTGATTTTGTTTTATTTTTCATCAACGTTGTATATTTAAAATGAAAACTCAGCCCCCACACTCATTTTTCTATAATTATCACTTTCATTATAGTTATATAAAAAAGGAATTTATTATATATTATCATTTCTTGATCTTGATTCTTGAAAGTAATTTGTTATACAACTTTACTGAAAAAATTAATTCGTTACCACCCACGTTTGGTAATCAGTCAATATAAATCAGCATTTAAAAAAGTTAGATATACTATACGTTAATGGCTCGGGCTTGATATACGGTAGGTCTTTGAACTCTTAATTGGAGCTAATTTTAGCAATAATGTTTGACAATACACATCTGTTACACCTGCAATCTATAAATGGTATTTTTGCAGTAGTTTTTATTGAAAAAACTAAATCGTGGTAATGGAGTTTGCGAGAAAATTTAGTGTGTAGTACCTATGACTTGTAAGTTGTCAGAGAGTTTAATCGGATTTATAAGTTATAAAACAAGTTTTGTTTTCTGCAAACTCTCCAATGGTAAAATCGTTGCGAACTCAACGAGACATACATAAAACAACTTTATATGTGAATTGTAGTAAGATAGAAATCAAATTTACTTATTGATGAAAATTTTTATTTAAGTTGTAGATTATATATTAGAGAGTTTGCAGAGAACAAAACTTATGTCTTATACTTTTAAATTCCATGTTAAATATTAGTCAGATTTATAAATAACATGGAATTTATAAGTTGTAAGACATAAGTTTTGTTTTCCCGCAAACTCTCTATTTATAAGTTATAAGTTTACAATTAACATGGAATTTATAAATTACAAGGAATCGTTAAAACTTGTACCCGCAAACTCGATTACCAAAAGATATACTAATTTCTCTTTTTGTATTATTGTTTCTTTTGAATGGAGAATTATAGTTCTTCAAAATCTGCTTTCATAAAAACATTATATGCGAGAAACAAGTTTTTTACTAGAAATCTCAAGATCTGGAGCAAACGTGCTTGCGATTTCTTATCTAGCGGGAAATTGTTAACTCGTTATTTTCTGTTGTTAATGCACCACAACCCAAGTATGGTTGCCTTAAATCAGTATCCACATTTATTTATATACCTAGAAATGTGTTAACGCACATTTTTCTCCCCCTTAAAATATTACCCTAATCTGTTATCATTTCCCCTCTCCCAATTTGCGGGTAATTTCTCTAGAGAAGAATTGGCAGCCATATCTTAACCCCAGTTACTACAACCATATGGAACCATAATTAAATGTCAGCTTCGTTTTGAACTCAACGTAAACTCATGTTTAGATAATGCACAAGATGTCTCCTTGAACCTGACAGCTGCTAAACACCAAAGACAATCGTTATTAAAAAAGGAAGTTAACTTCGCTCTTAATAGAAAGGGCGAAGAAACATAAAATTTTGACCTATTTAAAATTGTGCTAACATAAAACAATACCAGCAATTTTACACGCTTATTTAACACTGAGAAAAAGAAGAAATACTCAAAACAATAACAAATGAAAAAATAAAATAAGGATAAAAATAAAAAGAGTGAATGTTAAAAGCCTCAGAGCAAATTCCCAGCCCTCCATTCATTAAGTTTTCTTAACCCTAATTAAAGGCTTGTCAATGTTTCCACCCACTGACTGTTACATCCACGCCTATCAATTATTGCGTGGTTGGATGTTTGGCAGAATGTGCTTCCAGATGGCGGGCTTGTACTTTAACTGTCACCTTGACAGTAGAAATACAGTAATTTCTCAATTTTAAGACATTATTGATTGCAAGGCAGCTTTTGAGTGAGAAATAGTGTTGTTTATACACTTAATGAGAAATTCTATTCTATTTTGGTTAGCATAGAAGAAACTTATCTTGAACACTTACTAGTATACTCTGCATTAACAGTGTCATAGTATGTAAAAGTTATAACTTTTACATACTATGACAGTGTGTACATATTATTGTACAATGTTATGCTCCTGGTTTTCTTATTTTTATTTTGTTAGTTGTCTCTGACTTTTACCTCGAATAAGGATTAGCGTATTTATGCAGATTTATGCAGATGTTAAGATTTGGATTGTGTTAAGTTTTTTTCTTACGTGTCGGGTCCATATGCCCGTTTTCTGCGTGCACATCGATTACGAGTCGCATTCTGATTTCAGAAATGTTAAGGCATAACTCTTAAACCTACCTCTTAAATAAATCTTATTTCATATAAATACCGTATTTCAAAATATAATCCAATGAACAACAATAAAAGTAACCCATCCCAGACCAATTCGTAGTTGCACCTTGACATGACAAAAACTAAAAAATTATAAGAAAAACAGTCCCAATTACTCACACAGTGATACACTTTCTAAAAATGAGGTAAAATTTCTCGTGGATCATCGCTTAATAAGCAGGGTCCCATGAACCTGAAGACTGAAGGATGAAACAGCTAGAACTAAACCATGTTACAACTCATTTTAATTTAAAACTCTTTCGACATCCATTGACAAACTTTACCTAAAACAAATACCTCGAACAAATTTCACTTACTGTAATTCCATGATTCTCATTAATCTCTGGGTTATCGAGAAAACCACCACGATCTGAACTCATTTTGCGAGCAAGTCTGAGCTGTGAAATTGAGTTTGAGTTTTCGAGTGTGCAGTTTTTTCTTGTGGATTAAACACGTAAAAAGTGAGTTACCCTCGAGGCGACAAAATGGAGTTAAAATGGGAGGAGCAAGGTGCAGCTGCATGTTAATGAGTGCAGCAACAAGTGAGTAAGGAATGCCCGGAAATGCCCTTCTCGCCAAACCATCTGGAACATTTCCATCACACAAAAGGTGCGGGTGAATATCTCCCCGTAATTAAAGGGAATTTATCTCATTATCTCCCTCAAATTAAAAACAATGTTTTGGTTATTTCCAGAGCCTTGACTTTGGTCTGACATTTCACTATAAATGTTTATTTAAAAAAAAATTAAAAACCAGATTTTTTTAAGTTGCCATTCAAGGTGACCTACTTTGTTAGCGTATTTTTCGGTAAATTTAGAAAACATGTTAGGCATAATTAAGTGTTTATCACTTTTCATGCTATTTTGAGCTTGAATGGGATATAATTTGAGACAAAATAAAATTATTTGTGTAATTATAGACGGTCATCTTTAACAGATTTTTATTTCAAATAAAAAAAAATTATTTTGCATAATCCAAAAAAGGCAAAGTGGAATCATACCGGATTTTCGCTCATGGCATTTGGTTGAACTTTGTCTGGGATTGTACTTGAATTTGGTTCGCAGTTAATTATTTTGATGAATAACTGCGGAATATGTTGCAAAAAAGCATAATCACGGGGATATTTATTACATTATAATCGATTTTGTGAGGAATCAATAAAAAAAGTCAGTTTTGTCTTTTAACTTTGAGTTTGCAGACTTAAAGGCTGCAGTGCACCATGGCTGGCGCCATTTTATTGACTTTATCTCGTAGGAAATTTTGATGACTGTTTTATTTTTGAAAAAATAAAAATTTTTGTAATCGAGGTTGAACATCCAAAAATTGAAGAAATAAACACATAAACCTAGAAACCTTACAGAAACTTGATTACATAGGGCAATGACAAATTTCAATTGGTGCTGGGCATTGCTCTTAAACTTAAATTGGTTAAAATTTCAAACTCTTAACATGTAGGAGTTGTAAATCATTATAGCGAATGAAAGGCGTTCAACGATTGTTACAGTTATTCAGAGCTTTCTAATTGCTGAACTGAAATTGTTGAACTTTCATTTAAATGTGGCTTATTGCTCTTTTAGTCACTTTTATACATTGCTTACCACTTCCAAGCCCCTTTTATGTACTGCATACCATTTCCAAGTCAGTTTTAAGTATTTTTTTTTGCCTTCCATTACTTAAGTTACCGTATTTAATTATATATATATAATTGATTATATTCATTTGATAAGCCTAGCAACTTTATTACCAACATTTTTACCTTTGTAAAGTAATAACATCAATAACTTAGTTGCCAGGCAACTAAACAATCCCAGCAAACACACTTGTGTTATTTCAATGTTTATTAAATGTGGAGTAAATTATAAAACATGAATAGCAATCCAATGTAAACAAAAAATAAAAAACCAGCAAGCATTCATCAAAATTCAACATGTTCACTGCTTTTTTAAATAAATTTTTATAGAAATCCCTTATGAAAATGTCTGATCTGGTTTTAATCAAAACTAATCAGGAGGAATCAGGATTGATCAGATCTGATCTGA
>JAQIXT010001545.1:0-15082 GCA_034700445.1 Stenotaenia linearis
CAGATTTCTCTCCACTCTTTCCATTGGTCTTATCAGATTTCTCTCCACTCTTTCCATTGGTATTATCAGATTTCTCTTCATTCTTTCTATTAGAATTATCAGATTTCTCTTCACTCTTTCTATTAGAATTATCAGATTTTTGTCCACTCTTGCCATTGTTTTCTTTTGATTTGCCTCCATTGTTTTCATGAGATTTGTCTCCATTGTTTTCATGAGATTTGTTTTCATGAGATTTGCCTCCATTTTTTCCATTATCTTCATGTGATTTAAGTTTATTGCTTTCATTTGAATGCTTACTATTTTCTTCTTGGGATTCTTTTCCATTCTTGCGATGTTCTTTAGATCCACTTTTACTTTCATGAGATTCATTTCCTTTTTCTTTATGTTTATGTGATTCTTTTCCAGTTCCATGATGCTCATGTGATCTATGACCATTTCTTTCATAAGACTGGCTATCACTTTCAGAAGAACTGCTGCTACTCTCAGAAGAACTACTGCTGCTTTCGGAAGTTGAGCTTCCACTTTCGTAATTGCTGTCACTAGAAGACATACTATTACTATGTCCATGATATCCATGATCTGATACCGTTGAGTCGACAACTCCACTGTACCCATAGTAGGTATAAACTGTTTTGTCACCAACAATAGTCGATGACTTTCTATGTTTGAATTCTTCAGTTCGTCTGCTTATTTCACGAACTAAAGAGAGGAATCAAATTAATAGAATTTCACAGAAATGATTTCAGTTTATTAATTACCTTCATGTTCATTTAAGACAACACTGAAGAAATAGACTCTGCTTAAGCATCCAACAAATCGAGAACATTCTGAACCTTGTCTTCGACCAATAACAATTTTTCCATCTCTTTCGACTTCTTGATCTCGACCTACATTTCTTCGTTCGTCGACCAAGTGACCATTGATATACAGTTTTGTGTGCCCATTTGATCTCCTTGTAACTGCTACATGTGTCCACTTGTTCTCTTCGATAACCTTTTTACTAGTTAATTTATATTTCTTGCCATTGTGGATCAAGGAAACATGGTGATCGTGAATGTACACAGTAATTTCGTCCTTATGCGCTGCATAGCTAATGATGGTGTTTTCTTTAGATTCTCCAGTAACTTTAGTCCAAGAAGCGACAGAATATTCTCTCACATCACTTTTCGATGTACTATAAGTACTAACTCGTGTCTCTTTGTATTGTTTTTCAAGTATGATGTCATAGGAATTATTGCAATGGCTGTAAATATAAAGGTAAACTCTCCTTTAAAACAAGTTATGTAATTGACACACCATTGTTTGTGATGTGGAAAGAGGATCTAGGAAGTGCAAAGTAAAGAAGTCAAGGACGTTTCCTATCGATATCAATTTCCCTATACATGTAATAGCAACACCCAACTTTAATGGCAAGTGTGCTTAATTCTCAGCCTCTATTAGCTAAAATGGTTTAAAAATCTCATGCAGATAGTAATATTGGTGGTGATATTCTTATACCTTTAAAGATACAAACAATGTCTCCATTCACATACCTTTTTGCTTTTTACACCTTTTTTATAATTGAACCAATAAAAGGAAAACCATTAACACCCCATTTGTTCCCAAGCCAGCAAATTTACAAAATATCTACCTATTGCTATGTTCTTTTGATTTTGACTCCCGAGAATTAGACTCAGAGGAACTGAATTCAGAGGAACTAGAATCGCAGGAACTTGAACTGTTCTCGTGACATCTACGTCCAAGCAATGTTGACTTGTGAATCTCAACGTCACTATGTCGAAAATGCTTTTTCCAGCTGATGGATTTCTCATCATCTATCTCCTCATATCTTGCAAGTTTTCCAACTAAAACAAAAAAAACTCAAATATCTATCTCAAAATCATTCATGATTTGTCTTACCTTCTTTGACGCTAATTATTTTCTCATATGAATTGAACTCGGTGATTCTTCCTTCAAAGTTGTACCGTTCTCTATATTCTTCCTTACCAATTTGGTACTGACCGACAACAAACCTTCCACCTTTTCCAGCTCTGTACCCAGGTTTGAGCCCCTCAAATTTACCCACCTGTTGTCCTTTGATGTAAACGACAACATCTCCACTGTGAGCATCCCGGGTGATAGCACAATGGGTCCACTTTGTGGACTCGTGTTTATACTTGAACCGGCTTTCTTCGCCATTTAAAACATAAACACCTTCTTGCTTGTCAAAGTCTAAGTAGAGACCTGAGACTTCACCATCTTGACTATATGAAAAAATGGTAGCTCTGCCTCTACTGCTACTGGTTCTAAAGTAGGTGGAATGAGTGTAAGTGTCGGTTATGTGGTAGTTTTCTATCGATACTATAGACACTGAATGTGCATTCTTGTATCGAGCTTCATAGTTGAATGCAGAATGGCTTGCATTAATTGCTGCAAAGGCAGCGATTAAGAGCAAAGAGAAATGTGTGAGCATCATTGTGTGAAACAATTTGGCGCACGAAGTTGCATCGGTGAGCCTTGCTATATATTATGATTTCAGAGGAAATTGTGGATAAATCATGAATGCAAGTTACGTATGTGCGACAGGTTTTGTTATTCAGCATGACGACTTCTGCAGTTGACAGTTTTAGAAAAATGAGTTCTTGCACAAGAGGATAATTTAACAATTTAATAAAATTAAAATCACCGCACCGTTTAATATGAAAATTGGATTTTTAATTCTCAAAATTCTGTTCCTCTTAATTTATAATCAGATATTTAATTTTTCATTTGTGAAAATTAAATTTCTTTAGAAAAACCTCCTTGATGAATTTATTGACTTGTTGGTCACTTCTCGCCTGACCAACACATAAACAGTCAACTAAGACACTTGTTAGCTTATTGTTAATAGCTGGAATTTATTTTAATGGGTGTAAATGTACCATATGTGTACTTGTTTTTAATAAATACGTTATGTAAACGTATTTACGAGGAGTAAACATCCAATATTAATCAAAACTGTTTTTTCACAACTTCTGTAGTTCCAGAAGACATTATTTCGGACAGATTGTTTTAGTGATGTTTTTTATTAAATTTTCTAAAAATTTAATTCATGATAGCAGTAGCAAAAAGCAGGTTTGAGTGATAATGATAATGAGAGAAATATAATAAAAACCAACACGTGGTTAGTTTCCATAACGCAATTAAACAGATTCAATGAGGAAACTTTAAACTCACACTTGACAAATAAATAACTTTTTCCTGTTATTCATCCACACGTTTCATTTTATAATTGTTTGGTAAGCGTTACATAAATTGATGACTTACTTCATTAAGCTTATGTACTGTATTTTATCAATTAAAGAATGCCATTGAATATAAAACTAAACCTTGCTTAAAAGTTCCAAATAACACATTATTTCCCATTAATTGTTATTGATGTTTGGGTATTTGTGGGTAAAAGTCCAATTGTGTATGGGCTTCATGGGTAGCAAGTTGGCTTATGTGAGCTATGAACTTTGATTTTTGAGAAACAAGATTGAATAACACACATTTTTATTAGAATTTTACAAGAGGATAAAATGCAAGAGATAAAATCTTTTCAATAAATGAAACTATAAATCCATCAAAAATGTTTTAAAAAATGACAAATTTGAGGATAAATTGAATTTGAGGAAAAACCAAGGGTGTTATGGTTAAAATTTCCTTTTACGGCCACATGCCTTATAGCACGAAAATGCTATTAAATGGATGGTTAACTCCCACATAAAATTTAATTGCTCAATAACTGTACTGCAATTCCTCAGCATTCTATCTTAAGTGGCTTAATTAAAACAGGCCTTTGTTTATATATTGGAACAATTGTCCATTTACAGAAGAAAAGTTTTTTTCCATAATATCCTGAAATATGTCAATTGTAAATTTCTCACCAGAATTTGACAACCTAATAGAAACTATCCATAAAGTCACCACTTAGAGTTTGCACATAGCTAAAAGGGAAACGTAGAATTTTCCTTGAGTGCAGACTTTGTGTTTATGTAACAGAATATGCAATTAATCAAGTGGAAAAGTGTCAATTCAATGATTTTCACGGTCACCTGTGATCTAATTATTAATTAATTGATTATTACTGTATTTCATAGATTCTAAGATGCACCTAATTTTCAGTACTAAAAAAATGTGAGGAAATGCTAATTTGTTACCTGCATTGAGTCTAAGATGCACTCCCAATTTGTGATTCTTAGATTCGATGAAATCAGTATTTCCATTTAATTGATAAGCATTGCATAAAACATTTTGTTAATGCACAGCTACAATTGTGTACATAACCACAAATTACTCATGGGAAAATTATTTAAGTGAGTAACCATATCGTGAACACAGTACTTCTACAACACAGAAAATGATTACATTTTCTGTTGTTTTAGCAACACTTATTATGTTCATGCTTGCCTGTTTAATCAAAAGCACTTCTCTCAGTACAAAGGCAGCATTCTCATTTTGTGTGATAATTGTGATATCACCATATCCTTCGCTACGAATTTTCGCACCTCGTTCAGCGGTTGAAATTTCCCCAATTTCTTTAATAAAATTTTTCATTCGATCCTCATGAGGAGAAATATTGCTCGTCCCGCCAGAGTCTACCATCCAATCGTTATCGCAATCAATTTCATCTTTTTTAGCTAATAAAATGTCCACTTCTTCAAATCGTTCGTCTTTTTGGCAAATTCCAATCTCATTGATCAATTTCTCTTCACAGGCTTCACTGCGATGCACCGCGTTAACGTGCGGATCGGAAAGCATCGCTCGGCTCTCTTTATCCGGGATGAGATTTTCACAATCTCCATCGTCGACGGTATGGCGACGAATCCAAAAATATCCATTTTCGGATTCGTCAATAGCAGTGTACAGTTCTTCTGCAAAATATCCACGTCCAGCACCGCGTCCACGTCCGCCACGACCTTGTCCACCTCGTCCACGTCCGCCACGACCACGAATTTGCGAATTCTCTCTTTTCGGCTCTTTACAATCCTTTGCAATGTGTCCCTCTTCATCGCAATTAAAACATTTATTTTCCTTGGCCCAACAGTTGGCCTTCGTGTGCCTATACTTGCCACATTTAAAGCATTTAATCTCGTATCGATTAGCCATATATAATTTCTCAGAATTTTCTCATTTCGATCTGACACTTTGGCTTTGCTCGCAATTTCAAACATAATTTCTCAAATAGGACTAACCATAAACTTTGTTAAAATTTGCAAAGACTTTAAGCAGGAAGTTAAATATTTGCCTCACACATGGTTTGCATTTTATATAACAGAACTGCGCAATAGTTGTCTCACCAATTGCAGGAAATATCACCAATACCAACTGATCGCATTTGATTTCATTTCATAAAACATTTTGGAGTTAAATCATGGCTTTAAACTCAGTTTAATTAAAGTAGTATTGCACCAAATGGATTTAAGAAATAACTAAGAACAATCAAAATTCCATGCTTCCATGTTGTATCATACGCCTTCTCAAAGTCAAAAAATACAGACAATACAAGCTGCTTATTTAAAAATGCATCATGAATAAAAGATGTTAAACAATACTAGTACTGATGTGAATAGCAAAAATTCATACTTTATTGAACAATATCAGTATCGATTGCTATCGCTGTACTTTTAATGGCAAGTATCAATATGGGTATCGAACACAATTTTTCAGTATCAGAATTCAGAACAGTGCTTATTCCACCAGCCTTGTGCATTCAAAACAGTTGAACAATCCAAAATTTAATTTCAAGCCATCCTCTTTATGACATTAAAATCAAAGTCTCAAAACTGCTACTGTGCATAAATCTACTAGTAGTCATTTAATAATCAATTAAACTCAAATCTCTTCCACATATTAATTGAGGAAATAAACAAAATTTCAATTTTCCTCATTCTCATCCCCATATCCTCCTACTGCTCAATCTGATGGCAATATCTGCAAACTATTTCCTCTCTATGAAATAAAACATACGCCCCACAATATGTATATAAACATTGTTATCCCTTATTCCAATGTACTTTCCACCCAAAAGGCTATAAATTATACTTCCTCCAGATCCTCAAAAAAAAGTTTGATACAACAATGACAATTACATTAGTTAGAAACTTATTTGTGGTGACCTTGAAAGTTTTTGCCCAATTTTTAATTTTTTAATTTTGCCCATTCATTTCAGTGGACAGTACACCCACCCCATTGTGTTTATTCTGCTACTAAGGCTAAATGCCGACAAGCCCTTCTCTTCGAACTTTTGCCAGTCTTAAGATCATTAATGTGCGGGAAGATCTTCCAAACCCATTATTGCTTGAATAAACCAATAATATTCAACCAATCTCTACTGTATCTACCTTCTACTAAGTTCACTCGATCGCGACTCCGACGAACCGGAAGAACTAGAAGAACTCGATTCTGACGACCCAAAATGCCTCCATGGCACCTCTGTCCAGGCAGTGTAGATCTGTAACATCGTGATGTCGAAAATCCTCGGTCCCGCTTTCTCTTCATCGATCTCTCAAACTTGGCCAACCTTTCAACTAAAACCAAAACAAACTCAAACACCCATCACACAACATCCTATTTATTTGAATATTTTGAGGAAAAATTGGAAAAATGAGACGAGTTATGTAAAATATTTTTATTACTTTGTTCGGTGATTTTTAGAAACAATAAGAACAGGATAATTTTTGACAATAACAATATAATTAAATTGGTAAATTCGGTTTTAACATGTTTACAATTTTTTTCATTTTTTTTTTTTCAATTTTTTCAAGATTTAATTATTAAATTATTTATTGTTGATTGGTGGTATCTTCTTATTGGTCAGTTGTATTGAGTTTGAGATTAAAGTAATGAATTTTTCACAAATGTAATAAAAGTGTTTTTAAAAAACAAAATGAGGATAAATCGATTTAAGGAAATTTGATGCCCTTACCACTTGTCAATTAATTTCTGGCATTGACAAGGTGGACACCCACACAATTTAATACCCAATAACAGCTAATATTATATTTTTTTATATATTATTGATAAAATTTTTTAAATTTCTATATTAAGGTATTTATTATATTTCAGTTACAATAAAAATGAATCTCTTTACATTTCTTAATGATATTCTGCAGTATTGATGTCAAGATTTAATAGATTTTGAGTGATTTTTGATTTTTTTTAGAGAATATGACTTCTTTTTGGATTTTATTGCACTTTTCTTTGATTCTTAATATTCAAATCTGAAGACTTATCACAATTAATGATTTAAGTAACATTTTCCCACAAATATTTAAAGATTTGAGAATTTTCACATATTTATTGAGATTTACTGAATTTAAAGATTTAATAACTCTTCCCTACATCTCCCTTAAAAAATAAACACCAACTTTCATTTCCAAACTCAATTAAAACAAAAAAAACGAACAGTAGTCATCATAATCAATTTCTTCCACTCCTAATGAGGAAAATCAAACTTTCCCTCACTTTTTCCTTCATCCTCAATCACACGCACAATCTACCGCTAACTCCACAAAACCATCAACTTCCTCAACAAAAAAACCACAAATCCACACAAAATCATTTATTCAGTCACAAAAAAAAAGAAAAAAAACACACCAAAAAACACATTTCCAACTAAAAAAAAAAAAAAAAACTACTCGTAACTAAAACTAAACTCCGACTTCGGCCACAATCCAAACACAACCGGCGGTAACATCAAACACTTCCCACTCGAAACGCAAAACAAAAACAAATCCCCGCTTTTTCCGTCTTTAAACAACACGGAGTCCAAATCACAATTTCCGATCACCGGCTCGACGCCTTCCTCCAACGGAACCTCAACCTCGCTCCACGCTTTCTTTCTCACGTTATAAACAAACAACTTCTTCTTCTTAAAAAAAAACAATTTCCCCGCACACCCCCCGCACAAACACTGACACTTCACGTTAACTAAATCCTTCTCCGGTTTGTCGATTTTCTCCCATTTTCTCTCTTGAAACCCGAAAGCGGAGATGAAATTGAGCGAAATTCCGCTAAAATACACTTTCCCGCCCGTCATTAACACGATTTCGCCTCTTTTCGTCATCGTTAACGGTATTTTCCTCCATTTTTTCACCTCCGTGTTAAAAATAGCGAACAAATTGCTCCGTTCGCGGTAAAAAATCTCCCGGCCGTTGATAAAACCCGAAGTTGTAGGTGTGTTCGTACGATACCCGAAGTGGTTTTTACCCGTAACGGGATCGAAGGTTACGAATTTTTTTTGAACATCTTTACCGTAAAAAAATCGCTCACCTTTACCGGTCGTTATGAACTGCCAGTTAGCGCAGCGTCTGAGATTTAGAAAGAAATTTTCCGTTTTGCTCCATGTGTTGTCGGCCATGTTGAAAAAAGTGTATTTCGCTTCGCCCGTTATGTCGTCGATGGCACAGTAGTGGATTTTCAGGTTAAAGTCACGGGAAAAGGAGAGTTTTAACGCAGCTTGGTGCACGAAAATGTTTTTGACGACGGGAGGGTAGTTTTCGAGGATCGTGTCGGTGAGGATTTCGGAAATGAACGCACACGTGGTTGAATTCAAATCAGCGCGGGATAACATGTCGAAAACCGGGTCTTGTCGTTTATTGTCCGCCAATCCCCATTCGAGAACTCTCCTCACGACCTCGCCCGATATCTTCCCGCGTTGCACGAAATCGAAAAAAGTTTTCATCTGACTTTCCGTTATTCTCCGCCACTTTCCGGATGAAATTACCTTCAAATTCGTCGATAAATACTCCAAAATTCGCGAAATCGTCTCATTTTCCTCGTATTTCTCCGCCAACTTCCAAATGTTAAGAAAATTCACCGGTGTCAACAAACTCGTCCACAATTTCCAGCAATATTTATACAATTCCTGGATCTGGAACATGTGCGACGTCTCCATGACTTCCGAGAGCAACTTTGGGGCGTTTTTTAGTTTTTTCAGCTTCACATCGGCGTATAAAAACGATAAAATTATGTCCATGGCTTCTTTTGAAATGTCGAACTTGACCTCGTTTGTCGTTGATTCCTTCATAGGATGCTCGAACATCTTTTCGAAGTATTGGTTCGAGCTGCCTAAGACGCATTTGTGCGCTTTTAACGTCCCGTCATTGCATTTGATCGTGAAATTCGTTTTGGTATCGTCGTCCCGCTCTTCGTTTAGTCTAGCGAGTACAGCGTTTTGTTGGTTTCTGACCAACCGTGCCTCCATTTCACCTGGAATTAGAAAATTTGTGGATTTTAGTGAATTTAGTGAATTTAGTTTGGTCGCCATTGAATTTGAGTAACGCGAGATCTCGCGAGGGTTTGATTTTGTTCAATTTTGTGGGTTTTATTAGTTTTTTTGTTTTTTTATCGATTAATTTTAATTGTTTTTCTTGTTATTGTTTACCGAGTGAGTCCGTGTCGTCCATCTGTTAAGAAATTACGAATAAATTGAAGAACTGCGATTGCGCCGTGTTGTCGGTTTAAATTTGACTTTTTGAATCGAAATGTGCTGCGAATGATTAAATTGTATTAAAATGATGAATAGTTTGGTGTTATTTTGTGAATTACCTCCGTTTCTTATAATAAATGTCAGTTTTAAGCGTGGGCGGGCGTAAATCGTCGGCTCAACCAAAGAGTTATTTGAACCGGACGCATTGACCTAATGAATTATGGGTAATTAGTCACAGATTCATGCAGCAGGATTCGGATTAGGGAAAGTCCCGGGGAAATAAAATTCAAAAAATATTTTTATTTTATTTTTAGTCAATTTGACGGAAATGGTTTATAATTTTTTGTTTTCCGGAGGATTTTAAATTAACTTTATACATCATTCTCATCGTCGAAATGTATTTTTAAAACTTTTTATTTTTAATATTAACGCTAGAAGGCAGCACGTCCACACCAGCTACTGGGTTTGAGGCCATGCGCATGCGTAATCTGTTATTTGATTGGCAAAAAATCGAGAAAAATATAATCAAGAAGTTTATTAAATAAAAATTCACAAAATTAAGTACAAAATTATAAAATAATAAATTTTCAATCACAGTAAAGATGAAAATACATTTTCCCGCTAACATCAAGCAACATCGGCAACGAGCACCAAATTCCCGACGAAATATAAAACAAACTCAAATTCGAAATTATTTTGTTTCTAAAAATCACAAAATTAAAATCACAATTTCCAACAACCGCACTTTTACCGCTAATCGACGGCACTTCAGTGTTACACCAACCACTATTTTTAATATCGTATGAAAACAACTGAGATTTCTTCAAAAAATAAAGTTTTCCCTCGCAATTCCCAAACAAACACTCGCATTTCACGCTCTCCATTTCCGTTTCGGGTTTTACAACTTCCCGCCATGTTCTGCTCCGAACATCAAAAACTGAAATACTCAACTCATCGAAAACGCTAAAATAAATTTTTCTATTAAAAATCGCTATAACTTCCCCCCGATTTTGAACATCAACGTTTATTTTCCTCCATAATTTATCGTCGACGTTAAAAACCGCAAAACCGTTCGGTTGCGCGAAAAAAATCTCCCGGTTGTCCATAAAACCCGAAACGTTCGTCGTGTTCGTACGAAAACTAAAAAAATATTTATCTGCGCGTGGATCGTAGATTACAAATTTATGACTTTTACTCAATCCGTAATAAAACAATTCTCCTCTCAACGACATAATCGACAGCCAGTTCGAGCAAACCGTCGGTTTTAACGAGAAAATTTTCGTTTTTTTCCACCCGTCGTCGTAAACGAAGGTTTTAGCGACACCCGCGGTATTATCGATGACGCAACACTTGACTTTCACTTTCAAATCTGATTCAAAGCAGGGGAAAATGTGAGAATTGACGTTATTCTCCAGAATTATTCGCCAAATTGTTTCTTCGTTACTTACATCCCCCAAAACCAATTTGTTGTTGATTTTCAATAAAATAATCAGAGAATTTTCATAAACAAAATCAATAAACGTTTTTTTCTTGTCGTCCGGTAACTTTCGCATCTCTTCGGTGGTAATCTCGGCTAAATTCTTCCAAATAAACAACAAAATAAGGGGAATCATTTCCTTTTCGTCGTACAACTCGGCCAACGACCAAACTTCGACAAAATTGAACTTATTCAACACATTTGATAAGAAATCCCAACTTAATCTGCACAATTGTGGAATTTCAAGCATGTGCGACGTTTTTATCACTTCTATGAGCACATTTGCGTTGTTTTTGAACGTTTCTGGTTCTAATTTGGTGTAGAGAAAGGAGATAACGACGTCCATGGCACCTGTTGAGACGGGGAATTCTACGGTGTTTGTGTCCGCTTCAATCATTGGGTTTTTGAACATGGCGGCGAAGAAAGTGTTTGTAAAAATCAAGACACATTTGTGAGCGTGCAGGTGACCGTCGGTACAGATTAGAGTCACGTCGGTGTTGTTTACAGCTTTTCTGGCTTCATTTAAGGCTATTGTAAACGAGTCGCGACGTTTGGATAATAAATCGACGATATTTGTGTCTTAATTTGAGAAAATAAAGTGAAATAATCAGAAATTTAGTCATTTTTAGGGTTTAATGTGAATTACCTGGTGTTTGTCGTGCGGCCATGTTGAAAAAAAATTGTGTGATTATTTTAACCTATAAAAAACGATGTTTTGGTCACGTGATGATCCAAGCATGAAAATTTAAATTTTTTTTTTCTCAGTAGGTCTTGTGATGCGATTGTTTCTGGTTCTAGTCTTATTAGTGATACTTTGTAATTATTTTTTTGGTTTTGTGTTTGTGGTTTTATTTCTTTTTTTAAAATAAAGAAACATAATTTTAAATATAAGATTATTCTATGTGGTTTTTTTTTTGTTTTCTTAACGTAAAGTAAATAAAAATGTCAAATTTTACTAATTGTTTATTTTATTTTAAAAAAACAATTTACAGAGAATAATTTTACACAAAATAAGCTTCATCCTTAGCTACACCGCAGTACAACATAACATCAACTTCGCATTTTTTTTCTCATTTCTGCCATAATTTGGTAACTTTTAAATGGTTTTAAAGGGCACTTCCGGTTTGGGTGGGGCCTTGAAATTTTCGGAGTACTAACTACCCGAGTCTGTCTTTAAAGCCTTAAAATTTAAACCCCTTAACTAAACCGGAAGTGGCTTAAATACCCGCTTCAAATGGTTTGTTTTAAGTATTTTTGGCTCCCAGACCGAATTCGTGGGGTTTTAAATTGCACTTTCAGTTTGGATAGGGCCTTGAAATTTTCTGAACACCAACTACTCGAGTGGGTCTCTAAACCCTGAAAATTTCAACCGCTTGACTAAACCGGAAGTAGCTTAAAAACCTGCTCCGAATTCTCTCTTTCAACGATTTTCATCAAGTTGGAAGACAGAAATTGGAGTAAAAAAGTGGGAGGCAGAAATTGGAGTGAAAAAGAGGAAGGCAGAAATTGGAGTGAAAAAGTGGGTGGTAGAAATTGTACAGAGATATTGGAATTCAAGCCAAAGAGTGAAAAAGACAAAAAATTTGCCCTCAAGCATGTAACAAGGACCCCCTATTCTTTGGATGAACCGATGAGCGGTTTTTATTTAAAAAAGAAATTTATAAAGTAAGTATAAGATTGTTTCCATAATGGTATTTATTTAATTTAATATTTTTTAATATTTTTTTCTATTTTTTAGAATTTCAAACAGAAATATTATCGAACAAAGGCAATAGAAAGACAATCGAAGATGATATTTACTTTCGAGCACTTCCATCCAGACGCATAAGTCGATCTAGACCACTTGTTCGCGCAGTGTTTAGTCTAACGTGAACAACTGAGTCAAGGAATCATGTGTTTGAAGGTAGATAAGTAGTTATCTTATCTTATTTAACATTAGCCTAATTTCTACTACAAAGGCTAAACACCAGCCAGAAAAATCACCGACCTCGGCCAGGTTTGAACCTGGAACCCTTGGGCCCAGAGGTGAGCGCGCTAACCACTGGTCTACCGGCGCTGGCTGAGTTTGAAGAACCAGGGTGCAACTTTCTACATGAATTCTCTGCTGCAAACGTTGTTCTACACAAATAAATTGCGCAAGGTCGTGTATCTTTTGCCGATGGAGAGCGACGACTCGAGCAAGAGCGTCGCTTGGCATTGCAGAGGGTTTTCTACGAGTTGCAGTTTAGCGACAAACCCGTAGGAACGAAAAAAATTAACCAAATCTTATGGGTAAAATTGAAAAAAATTAAATTATTTAAAATTTTAATAAAAAACTTTTGTTTAGATGGAAAACACAAGACTTGTTTGAGCAACACGACGTTTAGGAACTGTCTCAAGTGGTTAGTTTGGGATTAAATTGATTTTTTTTGAGTTTTTAACGGTTTTTTTTTGTAGTTGTTAGGTAAAATGGAAAGTCAAATGAAAGGCACGTGCGTCGAAGGATCGTTTCCCTGTCTTTTTGAAGGGAAAATGACCGTGAGTTTTGTTTCTTTGTTGTTTTACAAATGAATTAATTTTTTGTGATTTTTAGTTCTTCATTCGTTGCCGGCGCCGGTAGACCAGTGGTTAGCGCGCTCACCTCTGGGCCCAAGGGTTCCAGGTTCAAACCTGGCTGAGGTCGGTGATTTTTCTAGCAGAGGAATATCTGATGACAATTGTGGTGAATCAGTTCTGTTTCTAAATCTCTTTTCCAGTTATTTACGACTTTAATTAATTCACAGCCTAAACAATAAAATAAAATTAATTAAATAAAACTACACTTTCATCAGAACATAGTCGTTTTATGATGTTCAACTTCATATTAAAGGAAAGAAAACTAGTGAGTTTGTAATTGTTTTTTATTATTTTAATTGATCGATTAGTTAATTTTAGACAGACAAACAAACAGACAGACAGAGTCATAAGAGTAATATATGTATAGATATTTGGGCAAAAACCAGTTACATTTTTAACAGATTTTGACTAAAATTACTGCATTTTGGACAAAATTATGAGTCATCAGTCAAAATTAGTGAATTTTGACCAAAATTGAATAATATTTTTGTGGTACAAAAAGTTATAACTGGAAATAAAGCTAACAATTTTATACATAAATGTTCATTTTTGCCAAATTTATTCCAGATTCAAAACTTGTGGTTATATTAAATTTTTGAAAAATTTGTATCTTCACATCTTCAGTAATTTTGACCGAAAATTCTGTTTGGCAACCATATTCTTTGTTTGGCAACAAATCAGCCATTTTGATAAAAATTTCACAAATTTGACCAAAAGTTTTCATACACATTCTCTAAGATAAAACACATTCTGGAACATCTCTATCTCGTCTGAGTCCTAGTATCATTAATCCTAATATTCCACCACGAATTGAAAGTCGTTCAAAAGATTCAATTTCTGTTCTTCTTCTCTTCCTTTCCTCTTCTTCAGCTTCTTCTTGTCTCCTTTGCTGCTCAGCTTCTTCTTGTCTTCTACTCCATGCAGCTTCTTCTTCTGCAATTTTTTCCTTACGTGCTCTCATCTCTTCCTAAAATTACATTTAATTAGACGCATCAAAAGCAACCCCTTAAGCTTTCCTGCACAACTAACTATCCAAAGCTCACTGGAACTACGTTATTATTTACAAAATATAATTTTCGACTAATACAATGCAAATTACAATGTAAATAGAGATAAATTCCGTTAACAATTATTTTGACATAAAAATTTATTTTCACTAATTAATTATTTGGTTTTATTTACAATTTAACGTAACAATTGCTTATAATGTAACAATTACAAAAATGGCGTTTCCCGTTATTTGGGTCGATGAGGTATCGGAGTGGCCAGAGGAATACGTAGAAGCGTTTAAAACCGCTTATTGTAGAGTCCGCATTGTTTTCTCGATTAAAATCAATGTAAACAACTCTTATCGCCTCATTATTTCTATCACTTATAATGACATCACTCGGTTTTAGTTTTGATTACGAAATTTTGGATAGTCTGTTTTATTGTTTCGGTTTCTGTTTTTGTTCTTCCCACGCACTTCTGGCTGTTTTTGTCTAAACGCTTCTAAATGTGTGATTCGGATGAGGTAAAAGGGTCTTAAATGTTGTGTTTCGATGTGAATTTAATGTCTTTTCTTAGAGATTGACTCC
>JAQIXT010001546.1:0-15073 GCA_034700445.1 Stenotaenia linearis
AATGAATTAGTTTTCTTTCACAGAGTACTGAACTTTTTACGCTGACCTACGGCTCGCTCGTAGCACAATTGGTAAAAGATTATGAAAACAACGAAGATGTAAACAAACAACTTGATAAAATGTAAAAGAAAACAAACAAATAGCTGGTCAACTAAATTATTACTAACTTTACTTTGATTAGGGGATATAACATTGGCGTGAGGTTGAACGAAGACTTTTTAGCGCGGTCTGATCCTGAAAAAAAAATTAAAATGATATAACGAAAATTTGTATTTAACATTTTAGCTCACCTTAATAAATTTATTCTTTGATGAAAACGATTTTCTCCATTAACGGTTGATTCACTCCTCCAGGCGATTTGGGGTTACATGAAAAAACAAAAATTAATATCTGTAACCCTAACCCTAACCCCGGCTACCGAGACGAAGTCAACTGATCAGCTAAAAACTGTTCTAAGCTAAGCCTACCTCAAATTTGTCCCTCACACCGCCCTTAACGTGGCTGATCTTAATCTAAAAGACCCTAACGAACCCGAAGAAGAGGAGAAAAATTTAAATTTTACCTAAAAAGTAAAAATGTCTAAACACGCGCCCTCGCCGCTCCGCGACCGCTTCAAAATCAAAAGTGATTAGTGAAGCGAATAAAAAAAAAATTAATCTTCAGTTTAATAGCGTCATTACTTTTATCACTCAAAAGATGGCATCATCTCCTGGACTCGATCGATTTCGCTTTTTTCACTTCCGCCATTTCCGGAAACTGTTGTCCTCTCTATTTGTAGCCTCAAGACTTGCCATCACAACAGATACATGTGCTCAAGTGTTGTTCGGGATAAATAATGAAGACGTGATTTTGCTGCAGAAAAATGTTTAACCGATTCAAAAGCGCTCTGTATAATGCAGTGAGTAATTTAGATGTTGAACCCGACGCTCTCGGTGCCGATGCAACTACTACAACTACTACTACTAATACATCATCGTCTGTTTCCTCGCAATTGCAATCGAACCGATCCACTCCGAGCCGATTTCAATATTCGCGACCGGAATTTCTTAATTTAAATTCGGACGACGAAATTCAGGTATCAGCTGATCATGTCATACGACCGATTATCGTTCCGAGAGATATCACTAAACTGCCCTGGAACAGCGGCTACGCCGAGTATAAAAGCAATATTTTATCTCTAAGAAGAAATAATTATGATTGATTGCATATTTTTAGGGCCGTAAATGCGGGCAAATCCGCCCGAAACGAAGACGAGGCAGCCGTTCGCAGATTACCGTTGGCGAAAATATCGCTAAATAATTCCAAAGAGAACCGCAAGTGTTACGTAAATGCAAGCGCGATTAATTTATGAAGCGGCGATTAACTTGCATCGTACGATTTAGGTTCCGGAGCCGCCTCTACTGGCCACTTACTTTGCCTTATTCGATGGCCATGCTGGTAGTGGTGCATCGGTGGCAGCTGCAAACACGTTGCATTACATATTACACGTACGCGATGAGTAAAACTCTCGCCGGAAATGAAACGCGTAATCGTTAATCCTTTATTTTCTTTATTATTAAAGGACAAATTGATGTCAGTATTAGAATATTTATTACCGACCGCGTTTCCCGTGAACGGTGAAATTTTACCGACGTCGAATTACGCGGAATTGAATTTCACCAGCATGTGTTGTACCGCTCAAATCACTGCCGACAGTCTAATCGTAGGAGCTTTAGAAGCTGCGTTCTACGAAATGGACCAACAAATTAAACGAGATCGCGCTCTATATAAATTGAATGGAGGCTGTACGGCTCTTGTCGCTCTTTTCCTTTTAGGCAAATTATACGTAGCAAATGCTGGAGACAGCAGGTGACAGCATGTTCGCAAAACCTGTAGGAACGTTAACAGTTTTTTTTCTTCTCCATTTTAATCAGAGCTGTCTTGGTGCACAACGAGCGGGCGAAGTCAATGTCTCACGATTTTACTCCAGAAACTGAAAAAAATCGTCTACGTTTTTTGGTGAGGGAGGGGAAAGTTAAAATCGATGAAAAAAATCGTCTATACGTTTATGATCGTTTGCAGGCTGCTCAGCAACCAAATTTACTCGGTTCGAATTATACGGGAACGGAATTTATACGAAGGCCAACCCAGAAAGACGTGAATAAAAAAATGCTGTACAGAGATGCCAACATGACGGGCTGGTAATCAATCACGCGGCAATTTTCCAATCTGCACAGTTCGAATTAATTGAAATTAATCGCAATAGGTCGCTGAAAACCATCAACGCCAACGATTTAAAATTCCCCGTCATTTGCGGCGAAGGCAAACGAGTAGGTCCAATTTCAAAATCTTTAGGCCCATCAAAATATTTTATGCAAAATATCTTTGTTTGTTCTAGAGTCGCCTGCTGGCGACGATCGGTGTGACCCGAGGTTTCGGGGATCACGACCTCAAGTCGCAAATTGGAAGCGTTCCTATCAAACCGTTTCTATCGTCGGAGCCGGAAGTATATAACTGAAATAATTCGTAAAATCCCATTTCTGATTGCGGTGTTGTCATTTTAAGGTGTTGGTGTTTGATCTAAGCTCGTCGGCAGTAACCGAAAACGACGTTTTGATCATGGGAACCGATGGATTGTGGGACGTAATATCGAACGAACAAGCTGCCGATGTTTTAAACAGATCCCTAAAGCATTTTCCTTCCAACAGCCACAATTCGTTTAGGTGATTTACACAAAAAATAATAATAATAAATGTTCGCTTACACTTCGCTCTTCGTTCAGGTATACGACAGCAGCTCAAGATTTAGTGATGCATTCTCGAGGGAAATATCAAGATCACAGTTGGAGAACGGTCGAAAATAAAGTGGCAACCATCGACGATATCAGCGTGTTCGTCATCCCTCTCTGTTATTACAAACAGGAATACCTGGCGTGGACGAGCTCTGTGGAAAGAGTGCCGATCGAAGACGCGACGCGAGACATTCCGGCGACCCCTAATTTATAATCTCGTAGATCAATTTAATACCGTACATTCAATTATGGAGCAAATAATTCGAATAAAACAGCTATACTAATGATGGTTTTTTTTTTTTAAATCAAAGTTTATTATTTACAGTTATTTTAGAACAAAACCCAAATTGCTTCTTTACCGTAGAGAGTTTTCAGTTTCACTCCGGTAAACCGACAAAGGTAGTACAAAGTTGTAAACCTACCTGATCCGTTCGTTTCAGCACGATAAGATAATTTTTCTCGTTGAACAAGCAACAGCTCAAATACGACAACAAATGCTGGTAATCTTGCAACGATTGCAATTGGTTGTTGAGAAAACTGATCAAAAAGGAAACTTCTTCCTCGTACCGCTCGTACAATTTGTTTCCGCTGCAACTTTCCAATTGCGCCAATGCGATCGGAGCCAACTGAGCGACCGACGCTTGTTGCTTCGCCTTTTGTTCGCCCGAGGCGTTTAAAATCCTCGAGTCGGTTCCTTTCAGCCTCAGCGTGTCGTTCGAATTCACGTGCGCTAAAACGAATGCCGAGACGGCACGTGCAGCCAGACGAAACCTTTAATTAAATTTGATGCAAATTATAACGTTTATATATTATATTATATTATAAACGATAGAAAATACCTGACTGAAAACGGCGATCGTTTGCCGAGACCGATCGAACCGAAAAAGCCACTCGTTACTTTATCTTCCGACTGGACGCACAGGGTCTGCGACATGCTCGTCAATAAACCGCACACTGTTCGCAAATCCTCTTCCGAAAGTCCTTGGTTGACCGACAACTCTATGGCTTTATGCCACAATAATAACATTTTACCCTCTGCCTCTTCACTAAAAACAAAAATTGATAAATAATTGCAACGATAATTATAATAATAATAATAATAATAATAATATATTACGTTGGCCGCAATTTAGTAATCCAGTCGATCACTTTCGAGAGCAAAGAAACCTGAGCGGTAGAAGTACCGCATTGCGGTTGACGTTGCAATATTGTGGCGTACAGAGTCAAAATATTGTTCTGTTTTATGCACTCGCTTAAAAAATCCGATTCGGTCAACTCGGGAATTTGTACCGCAGCCGACACTAAAGTCCATCCTCCATCCGAAGATTTAAAATCCGATATATCTGAAATCAAATTATTTTCCAATTGACTAAATATAAATTACCGACTAAATAATAAATTACCAGCTTTAAAATGTGCACCAATCACGGCTTCCGCTATCGTGCACATGTGAATGACCGATGCCAAACTGCGACAAACCGTGTACAAACAAGGCGGCAGAAGCGGACTGCAAGGATGAGCAGCAGCCCAACTCAAAATGGCGTGAATGATGACATCTTGCAACGCCGCTATCGGCACCGTATTCAACAGTGTCACCAACTCGGTCAAAACCGGAGTGCTCTGATCGAATACGCTCACACTCAACGTATCTAGAAATCCGATAGCGATATTTTATCACAGTCACCGAAAAATATTTCAAAATAATAATAATAATTACTGGCTAAAATGACTTCTTCCATATCTTCTAATATTTTCACTATTATCTTGACAATGTTATCCGAATGAGTTCTCAAATAAGCTTTGTTTTTTGAGGTCCACGCGGTCAACAACTCGCCAAACATGCGCACAAAGCTGCACCGTTTCTCCCGGGTCTCGGGATTCAGTCGTGTCGGCCAGTTCACGTAGCCGGCAATTATTCGCAAAAATCTAAAGTGAATAAACAAGAATTTTTTTCATATTTTAAACTGTCACCGCCATTTACAAACCTAAACAACGCAACGTCGTTCTCGATGTTTCCCAAGTTTAAAATGCATCCCGGGTTACAATTATTCACGAAGCACTTGACTAACGTGTCGTAATGCTTGCCGTCAATATGATACCACGGAAATTTTTCAGCAGCTTGTAACAAACTTCCTAATTGATGGGTCTATGAAATGAAAGCTCAATCTTATATAATCAATTTAAATTTCATTTAAAAAAAAAAACCTTTTGCAACATCTGCGGATCAAACGCTAAACGAATTATGAGAGTCGACAAGCTATCCATGTGCAAAGCAGTCATCAGCTGGGTTTCGTTGGCTTCCCAAGTGCCGACGATGGTTGGCCATTGAAATTGCAAGAAAATTTCACCGAGAAAAGACGAGCAATCCTCGTTGCCCGTTTCTAAAATCTGCATCAAACATTTCATAGGATTGGCCGTCAGATGAAATTTAAACCATTCGAATAGCGAAAATATTTGATTGAACACCGAAGACAATATAAAACTATTGGGCGCTTGAAGTTTGCAGGTCGCTGCGTAATAATCGAGAAATACGGCCAAAACATTCGGAGAATCTAAAAACGAGACGAGCGTTACAAAACTTAGAAAACTAAATCTAGAAAAACTACTCACAATCCGCACTTTCGTGCAAGTATTTAAGTACGTCGCCAAATACGGCGGCCAGACTAGAGGCAGCGTCAATGTCCCCAGACACCCACGGCATCGACAAACGTCCTCCGAGTTGGAAAGGTTGAAGCCACGGACTGTAAGCTTTACAAATTGTCGGCCATACTTCTGTCAAGGCAACTGCAATTTGTTTTTGATTAATTAATTAATTGTTTTTTTTTTCCATTTTTCTTTTTCTTTACCTTGTTCGAAATTTTTATCTCTGCCGCAATTATCTTTGACGCTGTAAACGTACGCGTGCGACACGAGTGCGAGAAAAGTGCGAATCGCTGGTAAATATGCTCGGTATTTTTGATACAATCCGTAAGCTGCGGCGTGTTTATTACTCTGTCTTTTTTGCAAAAAATGCGAGTTAAGCAACTCGAGCGTTTCTCTCATCTGCGAAGAAACCGTTCAACTCGGTTAGACTACGTAACTCGTGACAAATTATATCGTTCTCTCACCTGTTGCATCACAAACATTATCTGATTCTGTGCAAATCGCTGACAAACTTCACGAAACTCAGCCGGCGATGAGATGGGAAAACGCACGCTTTTGTTATCCATCACGAGAGAATTAAAAAGATCGTACCAAACTTCCACACATATCGTTTGATTTTCGCTCCCTACGTATAACGCACGTAAATAATTGATACTAATGCTGATCGTATCAAAACGACTTACCATTGAAGAGAAGCTGCAAAACATCTCCGTAATGATCGGGAAACTGATACAGTAACAAAGACTGCAAATGGGTCCGATATATCTAGGCGTACCGATTAAATAAGAAATTTATTAAAAATTAAGCGCGAAAAAGTAAATAAATAAATTATCATTTACTTCGCACAAAGCCAGTAGAGTCGGTTCGGGTTTAAGACCCATCAACAAAAGCACTTCACCGATCAATTGCAACACTTGTTGACGTTCCGACAACTTTGGCCGCCGACTGGATAACCATAAATTCATATCAAACTTTAAAAAAAAAAAAAGTAAAAAAAAAAAATAAGAAATCAACAACGCTTAATTCAATACTCGGCACATTTGCAATACCTTCGTTAGCAAAACAAACGCTAAATCCGCGTTTTGCAACCTCGTGACTGCGACCAAAGCTTTGTACAGATGAATAAAGTTTTCTTTGGAAGCAGCTGCAGGGTTGAAGTGTGGTGCCAGCAAACCCACCGATTCTGGATGGGACAAGATCACGCGTAATAGCGTTTGGCATTGTTCCGGATTGTTGTTGATAAATTCCTAATATATATATATAAAATTAAATTAATTGGTTTACTTAATTTCTCGTTTTCTCTCTTCAAACCTGTCCAAGAATTTCGACGGATGAAGTGAGAAATTGTCTGGTAGGTGGATACTGCTTGTTTTCGTTAATTAGAAATAGTTCGTGTACGCAGTAAAACAAAGACACTCCCATCTGCTGGTATCTCTCGCTCACGTCGTCGGTTTGACGTTGATCGTGAAATCTTTTGACTAAACTCCTGCAAATTTTAAATTGCGACTTTAATGCCCCGCGGGTCATCGCGGGTCGATCGACAACGTACATGAGAGTATTTTCGACAAAAACTGCTGCGCTGCAAACGTTTTGTGGCGGCGGACACAACATCTCGTTCAGCAATTCCTGGTGTTCGCGTCTGTTCTGTTCGATTCGAGTTTGTACGTTCTCCATCATTTTCTTGGCACGAAACTAAACGAACACGAATTAAATTTCAGAGATAACTAATTTCTTTAATCGATAATTTTTTACTTTCATTGTAATCCTAGCCGGTCCAGAACATTTTGCTTCCGTTGTTCGCAAAAGTCCAGTCGTACCCTGTTTGCACGGAACAGTTATGACCGTCTACGCGTCCGAACAAATTAATCGATTAGAATTTTTGAATAATTTTTCGCTTTTGGAATAATGTACTTCACTGTCGGCATTTTTGTACAATTCTGGAATCAACTCCAAGTAAGTTTTATCTAAAACCTCGTGCTGATTCATTTGTTGAGCAAAAATTCTGAAGAAAAAAAAAATTAAAAAAGCAAAGTGAATATAATACTTTGCAAAATACGAAAGAAATTCAAAAATTTACTTTGCAAAATCGGTAAATAATTTCAATTGTTCTTTCACAACGTTCATTATACTCATTTCGCTTTCAAAAATCGCATCACTAACTTCAGGTACGGGGAGTTTGTATGGCACCATGACCGGAGGTCTCTTGGGAATTTCGTAGGACCTCAATCGTTTTAAAATATGATCCCTTGCTAATAGAATATTATTAGTTGCATTCCCCCACTTTGATTCGCATCGTTTACCAGATTCCTTACGAGCTCCATCCGATTGACTAGACATGGGGCGTTGTTTGGGATTCAGGACGCTCGTCCAATCGTTCATTAACTTCTGATGATCCTTTTGCAACACTTCAAAGTCGATGAATTCCAGCCACGGCATCTAAATCGTTCGATAATTTCATTTTATTCATTTCTTATTTTCACTAATCGTCCACTCACTTTATCGTTCTTCTGAAGTTGCAACAACTTAATGCTATCGTACTGCGGGGGCAAAGCTGGCAAGTAGAGAGTGCTCTCGTGCAATTTCGGCTCCTCGATCCACAAAACCAAAGTGTTGTACAGTCTGTCAAATTGAAATGTTAGTTTTAAAAGGCATAGATTGAACAAAAGAAAGAGAAATTGCCTGGCAAGTTCAGAGTGTAGTTTAGTTTTTGGATTTATAATAGTTTCTGATGCATTGCTGGCCACCAAATTGTCGGTACTGGACGTGCTGGCAACTCTCTTGGGACCTTTAGGCAAATCCTTCGCTTGCTTCTGATGATAATCGATCAATTCGTGTAACCTTTTCTTCATTCTCTTTAAAAATGGAAGATTAGACATGCTCTCGAAAAACTTGGATCCGATGCTTCCTCTATCTGAATGCCTGTCAAATTAGATTAATTAATTTTTAAAAAAATTCAAAACCAGAGTTACACGTCGTCCATTACCCAGGAACCGTCCATCGTTGTAAATAGAGACCGAAAAATCTTTGCCAAAACAATGCGTTCAGTGGATGATCGGCAGGAGTATCGACCGCTTGATGCGCCCAATGATAAATAGCCAACTGGTTCAAAGCTGGAGCCACGAGTCGCAAATTGCTAGCTGCTTTCTGCAAAAAATTTCGATCGAATATACGTTTTCCCCATTTCACTCGCTCTCGCCCTCCTACTTTGATCGCCACGTCCGGAGTAGCGCGATGGTTGTTCAGCATTTCTACGGCCATGTTCTGCCACAGCTGAGATTCTTCTTCTATTTCCGCTTCGACGTCCAACGCGCAGTACGTAAACCAGGGAAATTCGGGACACGATTGTCTGTTCACCAACGACGACGGAGTACTGCCGGTCATCCACCACAAAAACGAAGACATCGAATTCTGCCGGCTACTGGCATTCATGTTCTAAAAATGAACGAACGAGAAACGACAATTGAAATGGAGCGAGAAAATTTGCCACTTTCGATTCGAATTTACTCTTTCGTTAACTTCCATTTCCAAAAGTTGCTTGACAAATTAGTAACGGACAAATTTGTTAATAACGTTCACAAATTAACAGCTAGAATAATTACTTTATAATGTTGATACAAAAATTTGCGTATTGCGTCCATAATTTCGGGTACGGGAAAAGCAGCTCGACAAATACTGTCCACGACGTACAGCGCGTTCCTATCACGACTCCACTGGTTTAAGTTGCAAATCACTTCGAGCCACATTAAGAAAACATCGGCGGCAGTCGAATGAATCTCCGTCGCAGTTTTGGCGGAATGCTGCAAAAAATAAATAAATTATTATGCAAATTATTACAGCGGTGCGATGAATTCATTTAACCGACCAAAATCATGGCCACAAACGTTCGTAAATATTTTCCGGGAAACTCGGGAAGCACGAGATTTTTAGCCATTTTTAAATACGTTAAATCGCACATCAACAAACTTTGAATGACAGGCGAAATTCTAAATATTCAACAAAAAAAAAAAAAATAGAATTAAAAATCAAGAACGAGTTATTAAGGATCACAACTCACTGTTTACACAGGTTCAAACTAATATTATTAGTGTAATACATGGGTGTCGCCAAACTCAAAATGTGAATAACGCCGCGATACTGATGACACTCCATCAATATATTTAACAAGTTCATGTTTCTCTCAAATTCTGCAATGCTGTGACCGCAAGTTGTCATCGTCAAAGCCACGTAAGCTGCAGTCGGTTGTTTATCCCGGATGCCGCTGACCAACAACTGCAAATTCTCTCTCTGCAACGACGGGACGGTCTGGAACGCTTCGGCGGGGTTGAGCAAAGCGTGGTGGATGATGGACACGGGTTGATTGAACAAATGAAACTTCAACTGCAGCAACAAATCCCAAGACCACGTGCAAAACGCCTGGCCGGGAGTCGGCGTCTGACACACCATCGAAGCGATGTTCGACACTTGTTTGAATCCCTCGGCCAACAGTCCTGCCTTGGCCGGAATCAGCTTGGTGTAAGCTTCGACCACCATCAAACTCACTTTCCTATGTAGGTTAACGTTTAAATACATTTCTCCCTGAAACAACACCAAAAATTACATTCAATTTTTTTTGGAAATCATCGAGGGATTATTATCAAACTAATCTTTACGTTATCGTTCATTCCCCAATTCATGGCAGCGAGAACGAGCCTCGCCAGCAGATTCGGAGGGGACGTCAACTGACTGCAAAGAAGCCAATCTGAAACGATCACCAAATCTTCGGAGTTCGGTTGCCACAGATGAAATGGTAGTTCACGAAATAAATAAAGAGCCGCCTACGAAAAAATCAAAAATCATAAGATCGTTGCGATGATCATAGGTCATTGCGGTGACGTTTCGATACCATTCCAACTTGAGTCATCGTTTCTTTGACACGATGTACCATTTTGGACAAAATGAAAGGATGTTTTGCAGCGACCAGAGTGAGCAATTCGCGTCCTCCTTTAGAACAAATTTCTCGAGTGTGTGTGCTCACAAACGCAATCTGAAATTTTCAAATCGTCAGTGTAACGACAAAGGCAAGAAAAATGAACAAAACTAAACAACAGACATCATAAATTTCCATGGCTATATGCTCGACTAGTTGGCGCGCGGTATTATCCCTGGAACAAGCCATGTTGGCGAACGAAGTGAGCAGATAATAGGCTTCGCATTCTGGCAGCGCGGATAAATTTTCTTCAAATTGCATCTTCAAATTAGGATCTGTTCGGAGCATAGAAAATTATTTTACTTGCAAAAACGCCGCCGACGTCAAACTCACCTTGTAGTTCACCTTGCCAATCGACGGCGGCGAATCTGTCAAAAGTTTCATCTTCGTCGTAATCTCCGTGAAGCAATCGCATGATTTGCCACAGCATGGCCGTAGACACGCACGTGTACGGCAAACCAGCCATGAATTGCCAGGAGCCGAGTCTGAAACGGGAACTAAATTTGCAGTCAAAAGATTTCTCTCGAGTCGAAATTTGAACTATACCTTTGAGACGAAAAAATGCAGTAAGTAGCTCGCAAGAAAAATTGATCAAACTCGATTTGAACTCGAGTGAAAAGCGCGCTCTCACACGTGCCGCGAACCAACTGAAAATTCTGCCAGTGGTCCGAAACGTATTGTACAATGTGTCTGATAAATCGACTGATGCGCTTCGCCAACTGGCGATAACGAACTAGATTGAAGGTTTTCAAACCCTCGCGGAAAATATGCACTAATTGAGTAGCGAACGCAAATATCTTCATCATTGTCTGTTCGTTAGACTGAGCCGGATCATATACGTCGTGATCTGTAATCAAAGAAAGTACTTGTAATTCCTTCCCCCCTCGAACAAAACGCGAGCCGCTCACCGTCTCGATAATCGATTCCCAACATGCACCTGAACACGGCCTCCATAGGCACTTGATTGAGAAGAGCTACCAAATCATTTTCTCGCCATTGGAACCAAAAATTTGTAGGATCTTCATCCTAAGATTGGGGATCTTTAAATCTTTAAATATTTTAAAAACTTGCTCACAAACTACTTCTTCTCCTTCCGAATCCACCAGAACCCACATGCTGTCGTCTTCTTCCAAATACGAAGCCGTCATCACGGCACTTTTCACGTGTTTCAAAAACTCTTCTCGTGACCTTTTTAAAAAACATTTTATTATTTAATTAATTAATTCAATTCAAAACCGGCAATCAATTACTTGACGGGTCTCAAAATGGTCGACAGAATCGTAATGGCGTGATCCAAACTGCCGTCACCGAACATTTCCATCGAAGGCCGCGGAGTCGGAGGCTGAATGTAAGCGACCGCCCAATCGCCGACGCCCGACGGACATCGGAGAACGTGATTCATGATGAATAGATGATCTTCGTACGTGGCCACGCGTAGCAAGACGGCAATCTTTTAAGAATAAGTAATAATTTTAACGAGTTACAATTTATTTTCACAAGTAAGTAAGTACCAATCGAGTGAGCCAAGTCCTCGTATCCTGAACGAAGGGCTTATCTTTGATCGGTTTTCTCTGAAAACTAAATAAAACGCTGATGCACTGCTTCAAGTTGTCCACTTGACACACGATGCTCGGCGCCAATTGATTCGAGCTGAATCCTATAAAACAAACACCGAATTTGCAAAAATTCACAATTTCTCTAGCGAATGGACGACCTTGGACGGGAGAATTGTGGGGAATATCCTTCAAGTCGGGTGACGACATGAGAACTTTGTGCAAATACGATTCGACCTGCAGCCGTGCCATCTGGGCCGTATAGGCGTACAGAGACAAATGTTCGTACACCTGCTCGCGAATTTGTTTCAACAGACGGCTAATCTTGTTCGATGACGTCTCGCTGTATTTCACTCTCTGATACTGATAAGACCCAGTCACTAACTTTCCATCTTCGCAATGACTCTGAAATGGGAAACAAAAATCAATTTATATATAATGATGTTTAAAAAAAACACTGACGTACTTTGTTGGTGATCGTGTGATCCGTCGTAATCCATAAATATTCTTTAGATTGTGCGTATTCCTGATGCAAAGCTTGCACGTCTTTGCTGCTAACTTGCAAATTGTTCCGAGCACGAAAATAGCCCATGAGCAATTCGTACAATTCGTGTTGAATCGGCCCTCGATAATCCTAGAAACGAATATAAACATCAAAAACCGTTTTAAAACGTTAGTCAAATGTTTAAACAAACCTCGACAAAGTGATCTATGTACGTGTCGTTCAATTCCAGTTCTCTGTTGTAGTAGAGTTGTTTCAACTGCGATTCCGTGTACGGTCGCACATTCCCGTCCCAAATTGGTACGATGGTTTGAGACAAACAAATTTTCCGATGCGCAATTTTCAATAGCGATGCCGTGCCAGGCATCGTCTTGCTCGCATCCATCGTAGGTCGCTTGAGCAAAGTTTTCTGATCCATTTTGTAGACGGGAAGCGATATCGCCTTGACGGGAGGCATTTCTTCCACCACCACCACCACTCCATCGTACTGGATCGCTCCGCGTCCGTCGTGAACGGCTTCTGCCGGTGGCGGGGGTGCAGTGGGTGCCGATTCCGCTCGAATAATATCTTCCACGAGTTTCTCCAACTCTTTTTGACAAGCTTCGTACGCATCTCCTTGTTTGCCATCTCCCATTTCGATGGTGGGCGAACTTCTTTCCTTCTTCAAAATTTCCGTATTTTCTTCTTTTTCTTCGACAATCACTTTTTCCTCGTTCACATTTTCTTCGTCCAATTTTTCTTCACTCAACTTTTCTTCACTCAACATTTCTTCTTTGAGTTTTTCGTCATCCAATTTTACATCCTTTAGTTCTGGACTTTTTTCCTTTACCGGTTCCAGTTCAACAGCGAGTACAAATTCCTTCGAAACCACTTTCGCCAACTTTTCTATCGACGGCTGCTTAGATTTTGGCGCCTCTTCTACCGCCAAAATCTTCTCCACTTTCTCTTCTTCGAGTTTAGAAGACACCAGCACTTTTTCATCAATCTCGATTATTTTCTCGACCGGACTCGGACTTCTGGCGCGTTGAACGAATGACAAAATTTTTGAAGCGTCGTTTTCCATCAAAGGTTCCATCTCCGTATCGAGAAGCGTTAAAGCGGGCAGACTTTCCTTTTTTATGAATCCCGTTTCATTTACGATGTTTTCCAACGACCAAACGCTTACTTCCGTTTTCGTGACGGGAGATAAAATTTCTTTAGTATTGGGAATTTTTTCCTTCGACACCGTCACGGCCGTTGCTTTTGCTTCGGCGTCGGCGAAGAATTGAGCCACAATATCCGCCACAATCTGTTTCGTATCTACAGTGGGAGATTTGGGTCTCGTGTCGACAAGAGGCGATTTGGATTTCGTATCGACAGGCGGCGGCGGCGGCGGTGATTCGGGCCTCGTGTCCACGCCCGACTCCACGACCAGAGGAGTTGTGAATTCTTTGCTCGAATATCGACGTTTGTTCTCTCTCGTCTTTACCGGCGACGTCCTTTCAGATTCCTCGTCCGACTGCGTCTCCTCGACCAACGGTGCCACAACGGTGTCCACTTTGGACGTTGGACTCCACGCAGTTTCTGGATGGACCTCCAACAGCAAATCCTCTTTTAACTCCGTTTCCAAACTCGGTTTAAGCTTTGGCGATACATTATCTTCGGTGAAAGCCATTTGCATTTCATCCCCGGATTCGTCCGGTGGCGTTTCTTTGGTCAGCGGCTCCGGTTCGTAGACCATTTCTGTCCTTTTAGCTCCGACCGCGTCGGTCGAGTGCTCTCTCGATGCCGGGCAGCTGTCATAGCTGCAACTCGTGTCCGAATCGGCGTCGTGAAGTAATTTGAAAGCGTTTGAAAGCGTTTTTTGATTAAAATCCATGTCTTGGTGAGACGTCGAGAACGACGCGTTTAAATTGGCCTCGTACGAAATTGGCGTGTACGAAATTTGTTCGGGTACTGTTTCCGCCGCCGGCAAATTGAGTCCATCTCCCGGACTCTCCCTGCATTCCGGTTGCGGGTTCCCACCGGCGTGTCCAGTCACGTTACCGTAGTCGATGGTGGCAACGTAAATGTTACTGGACCACGAGTGTCTGGGTGAATACGCCAAAGGTTGGCTGCTCGTTTCCGACGATGTTTCTAACGGGTCGACGCCAATTTCTTCTCCAGACTGCGCCGACTTTTTCTTTTTCTAATAAATAAACGAGAGAGAGAGACATAAATCAGCTGATGGCATTCGGGCCTAAATTTCCATTTTTTTCTTTATATCTCACGCTGCTCACAAACGGAATTTACCAAAATTATTACTTGACATTGATCGCAGCCTTAATATTATTTTTTAACTGCGTTAGCAGTCGAATTTTGCAGTTACCTTGGCTCGATGCCTCTTCGCCTTCGGTTTTTGAGCTTCAGCCATTTTTGTTTACAATCGCGCGCGTGACTGACACTAAATTTCATGAAATGACGTCATAATGGAACGTCACAACTCGTTTGCTCTATACCTACGGAAGCTCGGTAGTAATGACCATCGCATTAAAAAATAAAAATTAAACGTTTATTTCATCTGACATTTTACAATTTTTCATTTTATTTTAGTCAAACGAGTCTCTTTTTGACGGCTACAAGTAAAGTTCCACTGGCTCCCACAGCAATTCCTGTTAAAA
>JAQIXT010001547.1:0-15063 GCA_034700445.1 Stenotaenia linearis
AAGTAGTTGTGTGGATATTTTTGGCATGCAATCCCACTAGGGATGCCAGGTATCACGATCCGTGTTGGCGTGTATGCACGGACGCAATACGAACAGAGAGAGGTGGGTCCTCAGAATGCTAATTCTACGCTCTTGCAAAGCGAGGGAAGCAATACACACACATTCTGATTCGCACGATACCAAAAATTAATTGAAAATGGTTGGACGCACGCCAAGGCACCAAATAAATTACCCTAGATAAATATACTACAGAATACAAGATCCAAAATGCACTTACTTGTACCAGAAACAAACCATGAAATATACGCAATAAACAGATGAAATAATGGCCACTTAATGTCAAATGAATAAAGGCACATCAAAAGGAAACGTCACTAATACGATGAACCACACACACTTATCCTATCGCAGTATTAAACCATGAAAATACTAATTACCAGTATTTTCTCTATTAATGAAAAAAGGGGTGACAAAAGCGTATTCGACCAAGTACAAACTGGCAAAATGTTATTAAACATACAGTTTGTTACCCCAGAACAAAAGGCTGGGAAGCTAAAAGCTTCTTAGTCGAATTAGAAGCACATAAAAGTGTTTCAGCTCAAGAAATAGCGCTTGTTTCCTAACAAAACATAAGCACTTTCCTAAGAGCTTGTTCCACTACAGAACATAAAATGCTTTTTGATAAATATTACTTCTTTTTCCAACCAAGTAAACTCAGTATGAGTCACTGGATTAATCAACAAAAAGAAGGGGGTGGAGTAAACTTAAGTGTAACTAAATTTGCATCAATAGGTTTGTTTACTTCCTGGTTTCCGCCATCTATTGGCAGAATCAGGAAGCTGTGGCTGATCCAACCATGACACGATTATCAATGATTTTAGCAGAAAAGAGTTTATTCGATTATTGGCTACGAAAAACGAAGAACGAACTGAAGGAGTTAATTATGATGTTTAGTCATGAAAAGAAAATTGTGAAACGATTACGATCCGATAACAGAGGAGAATTTATTGACAACAAATTGGGCAATTTTTTAAAAGAAACTGGAATTAAGCACGAATTCACAACAGCGTTTAATCTGCAAAGCAACGGCATAGCAGAAAGATGGAACCGCACAATGCTAGAATGCGCAATTACTATGTTAATTGATTCCAAAATGCCATTAAGTTTTTGGAGAGAAGCATTCCGATGTGCGACTTATGTTAAAAATACCACCGTGAGTTCGAAAACTCAGAAAACCCTGTTAGAGCGATCAGAAGGACGAAAACCCAATATTTCGTATTATCGACGCTGCGGGTCTCAAGCATTTGTTTATATCGAACCATTTCGAAGAGGGAATCTTAAACCAAATAGTGAAGAAGGTATTTTTGTGGCATGTAAATTTGATATATATCGAATTTACATGCCGAAGAAACAAGAAATTAAAGAGAGTTGAGACGTGAAATTTGATGAAGGACTGAATGGTTGGCCAAACGTTAAAAAAAAAAACGACGACAGATATGACAGTTCGATAGTTTTTATTAAGATTTTTTACGACGAGAATCAAAAAGAAGACGAAACCGGAAGTGAAGAGCCAAACGAAGAGATTTCAAGGGAGGGAAATGATCAAGAAGTCAGAAATGAAGGAACAATCAATCTCGAACCGGAAATCGAGGAAATGTTGCAGATGATCAAGAAGAGACCCCCCCCAAGGTTGAAGGAACCATTGAAACAGAAATGGAAGTAACGATGAAGAGATCGAACTACCAGAAGTAGTCAGCAGTAAGAAGGGTTCAACGAAGGAAGTTTTAGCTGAAAGAGATTGAAACGCTAGAGAAAACAACAAAAGAGAACTTCAATAGCAAGGAGTGCGCAGATTAAGTCGAAATCGAAATCCGGAAAGAGCACTTTATCTCGACGAGAAACCTGAACCTAAGAATTACGACAAAGCGTCGAAAGGAGATGAATGGGATGAATGGAAGGAGGCCATGAAGAGCGAAATCATATCGATTCAAGATCACGACGTTTGGGTTTTGACAGAATTACCCAAAGGACGGAAAGCGATTCGAAGCAAATGGGTGTACAAAAAGAAATTTGGGCCTAGTGGTAACTGTTGATTATTTGATTGTTTATTTCTTTAGGAATTGGATTTATTGTATAATTAAAGATTAATTATTGTATTAATTATTGAAATATTATATTGTATTGAAGTGTAATTATATTATGTAATTATATTGTATATTTGTATTGATTTGAGTTTACATTGAAGTGTGTTGACCCTATAGAGAGCTATTGACACCCTATAGGGTAGTATTATTGTACGGGCACGTGATTCAGTGAATACTGGATCACAATGTATATATATAACTGATATGTGTTTAATTTCTAGATGAAGACGCATAGTTTGTCCACTGGTCGCACGCCTTGTCTAGATGTAGTGTGACCAGTGATAATTCATTATTCTTACCTATGTGTAATCCAAGATGGATACATGTATGTTTTTAAAGATTAAAGTTTTAGTTTTAGTTCATTTTAATTTGGATACGTCTCTTTTCATTATTGTTGACTTACATTTCTACTTGGCTACCTATAATGTCCTGAAATACTGGATATTATCAACAGTAACGTTGACCGTTACAAAGCGAGATTAGTAGCTGTCGGATACAGCCAAATACCAGGGAAGGATTATTACGACACTTTTTCACCTGTGATACGACCAGAAACGTCTCGAATTGGATTTCGCAGTAAGAAACAAATCAATTATCAAACAGAACAATGTAGCCACAGCCTTCTTAAATGGAGAACTCGAAGAAGAAATATACATGATGGAACAAAAGGGATTTGAAGTCGAAAAAAACAAAGTTTGCAAGTTAAAAAAATTGTTGAACGGCTTGAAGCTAGCAACCAAGTTTTGGTACGGTAAGTTGACCGAAGTTATTCGAGGAAACGGATTTTTACAATCAAAATCAGGCCCATGTTTATTTTCTAAGAAAAATGGAGGGAAATATATTTATCTGGGAGTTTACGTTGATGACGTGATTTCAATTTCATTGGACGAGAAATTCGAATTATCGCAAACGGCGAAATTACAAGAAGAAATTGATTTGGTGGATCTTGGAGAGTTGAAATATCTTCTTGGATTGGAAATTGAAAAATGCAAGAATGGAATCAAAGTTCATCAAAAGGCCTTTATCGAGAAACTCCTGAAACGTTACGAAATGGAAGATTGCAAAGGAACCGGAACTCCATTAGATCGAAATCATAAATTAGCCAAAGACAAGAAAAGTCCAGAAGGAAATATTGAGAAATATCAAATGCTCATTGCTCAGTTAATGTATTTATCGACAAATACGAGACCGGATATAGCTCATGCGTTGGGAGCGCTTTCTCAATTTAATCGATGCCCGAAAGTTATGCACGAAAGAGCGGCGAGACAAGTTTTGTAATATCTCGCAAAGACGGAAAATCATGGATTAATATTTAATAATGACGAAAAAGATTTATTAATGTACAGTGATGCAGGATGGGTTCAGACCAAGGACGCAAAGGCATTTGGAGGTTTTTTAGTGCTAAATGGAAGGGATATTCTTAATTGAAAATCATCGAAGCAATCAAGAGTCGCAGCATCCACAGAAGAAGCGGAACTTGGAGCGATGATGGATGGAGTACGAGAGATAACATGGACTCGAGAAATTTTAGAAGATGTAGGAATCGATTGCAAGAAAATCAAAACCACATTGCGGACCGACAGAATGAATGTTTTGCAACGAATTAGCGGAAGTATCGCGAAGCATAAAAGATCGAAATATCTGAATCAAACATTTTATTATGTTAAGGAGGAAATTGAAAAATTTATTTACGATTTAGAACACGTAGGATCAGAAAGAATGGCCGCAGACTTTTTAACAAAATCTTTATCGGAGGCAAAGATGAAAGATAATGTGGATATGATTAATTTAAATTAGAAAAAATTGTTGATGCAAAATTATATAGAAGTTATTTTTTGCATCAGTTTGTTTGTGAAGTTTTTTGTGAAGTTTGTTAATTTTATTATAAAATTTTAATTTTTTGTAAAAGTGATACAAAGTTGGGATGGATTTGTGAATATGACGTAACACTTTGTATCAACTTAGAGATAAGCGCGATCACGTGACTAGAGACTAGCTATTCTTTTACTATATAAAGGACACTGTTGCAATAGAGAAGTCAGTTCGCATCTTGACTAGCAGCGCAATTATATGTAGACACCAGACGTTTTTTCTGCTTAATAAAAGATATTTATTCAGCCATAACAACATTGGAGGCCAGTGAATGGTTTTAATTGGTAATTATTGGTCCAAATTGGTCAATTATTGGTTTTCATTGGTAAATTAATGGTTTCCACTTGGTTTTCAAATGGTTTCTATGTGGTTTCTACTGGTTTCCATTTGCTTTTTGTCCAAATTTCCTGTTGGAAACAGACCAATTGTTTTTTTGTAGTTGGGTTTTTCTCAATTATTTTCTCAATTTTTCTAATTATTTTCTCAATTTTTCTAATTATTTTCTCAATTTTTCTAATTATTTTCTCAATTTCTCTAATTATTTTCTCAATTTCTCTAATCATTTTCAAAATTTTTCTAATCATTTTCAAAATTTTTCTAATATTTGTTTTCTCAATTTTTCTAATCTTTTTCTCTATTTTTCTAATTTTTTTCACAATTTTTCTAATTTTTTTTCTCAGTTTTTCTAATTTTAAAGGCTACCAATCACCGAAATGGCTTTGTAATGGCTTGGGAGTAACTCCAATCACAAAATAAAGTTAATATTTGGATTCTGCAGTGTTTTTTTTGTCCTACTTGTGGTTCTAAACCACTGATGGCTAAAAATTTATTTCATTTTTACGAGGATTTATTTAATTTTTAAGTGGAGTGCATTTTCCATCGAGTTACGTTCTACTTTCATCATTGAAATTATGATTTTGCTGTCTCTGCTGCACTATTATTTCATTTCAAACATTTTGTCATTTTAATTTTAGCTTTTTTTTCCACTTTCATTTTGTTATATTATGTGGCCAGCTGGTGGGCATCAACCTAATTTATCCCAAATTGGTTTTTATTAATTTTTTTAACGAATATTGATCCGATTTAAAAAAATTTTTCACAGTTGAGCTGGGTTTTATATTAGAAGTATCCCTTCCAAATTTGGTGAAATTTGGATGTAAATTGTGGCAGTGCATAAGAGGACACACAGACACACAAACCTTCAGAAATATAGATATAGATTTCTCAGTGTGAGTCTGTATCCTGCTACGCACGGCCTCAATTTACATCCAAATTACACCAAATTTGGCAGCGATACTTCTAATACAAAACCTAGGTGAACTGAAAAATATTTTTCGAAATTGGATCAATATTCATTAAAAAAATTAATAAAACCCAATTAGGTTTATGGCAAAAATGCATGCTGTCCTGCCTTCCATTAAGGGATTAAGGGATAAGATAAGAGATAAGATAAGAGAGATAAGATGATTGACATCATAAGTGTCAACAGGTATTCTTTAGGTCAACTTTCAGAAGGTCGACTTGCATCCTGTCACAAGGTTGACATTCATAAGGTCGAATTCAAAATTTCGTTCACAAAGTCGAATGACATCATGCATTTATAGGGTCGACTTCTCATATTCAGTCAGTAGGTCGAATTTTGTAAAGCAATACTGTCAAAAGTTCGAAATTAGGTTTCCAATCATGAAGTCGACAGTTACAAGGTCGAATTGTAGCTTTCAAGCATAAGGTCAAATGAATTGTTACATTCACAAAGTCGACAATCGGAAGATCGACACCGTTTTTCTGGCATAATTTCGAATTTATTTCTGTCACAAGGTCGAATTTAATTTCTTTATCACAAGGTCGAATTAAAGTCGAATTGAGTGGTTTTTAACCACTTAATCGGTGGTTTTTAACCACTGATGGCTTCAGGACTTACATTTTTGACAAAAAATGGAAATGAGATGCCCAACTGTTTGTTTTTGGGACCGCCGATTGTTAAAACGGCTTTGTAGTGGGTCAGGAGTTATTGCTATTGTTTAATAAACCTAAAAATTGAATTCTGCAGTCTTTTTTACCCTAAATTGAGTGGTTTTTGTTACACAATGACGTAACGCACTTCCTATCTTTTGTAAGCTCACGTGATTCAATACTTGTTTCTGGCCAACTATATAAGGGCAGACAAGTGCGAACACAGATCACTTGTGATATTGCAGCGGTTCAGAGAGAACAATCCAATAAACTATTGTAGAGTTTAATAAATATCAAAGTCCGATCCATTTATTCGTAACAAACGGGAGCAGATCGTATGGTTTAACGAAACCTGAAGTCAAAACGATTGGTTTATCGAAACCAGAATTTCTTTTGAAATTTCTCTCTTGATTCGTATAATGTTTTTTTGTTTGAAAATCTACCACAAAGATCAAACTAGTGGAAGAATATAATTCAATTGCGTGAAATAATCATAATCCAAAATGTCAGACGTTAAGAAATCGGAATATAAAGCAGATATTCCCAAGTTTAATTACCAAGAATTACCAAGAATGGCCCTTTCTGGTACGAATGTTACTGCAAAGTCAAAAACTGTCCACATATATTGAAGAAGAAACTGCAGAACCCAAGAAGGGAGAGACGGATTATGAAAAGAGCTTAGAAGCATATAACAATTGGCTACAAAAGGACAGCGAAGCATGATTCATAGTTGCCACTTCGATCGATGTAATCCGATCGTAAAAATCCTTAAGAGGCTTGCACAACTGAAAACCACGAAGCAAATTTGGGACAAGATTGAGAAGTCCTATGCCGAAAAGGGAGAAAGTTTTCAAAGAAATGCCAGAGAAAAATTGTTGGATGTACGAATCACTGAAATGAAAGTGGCGAAGAATTCATAGACTGTATGGAAGGGTTGATTGACATGGCAATAACCATCGGGTCAACAATGACCGATGAGGAAATGGTAAGCTATGCTATGCGTGGATTACGTTGCGATCGACAGTATGAAACTCTGTGCGACATTATTAAGGACAAGAAAGAATTCAGCATCGACGACGTTCGAAAGGCATTGCGAAATCATGAGGACAAGATGGCGGATAGAGGAGAGAAATCCCATGAAAAGTTGTTTTATGCGAATCGAAACAACTCGAAATGTTTTAAATGTGGTAAAATTGGGCACAACAAAGTTGATTGCTGGGCCAAAGAATCAAAGTGTTTTAATTGCGATAAAGAAGGACATATTGCAAAAGATTGCAAGGAGGTGAAACGAAAAAAGTCGAATATGTACGGTAGTCGTGGGCGTGGCGGTCGAGGACGTGGCGGTCGAAAACGTGGCAGATGTGGATATTTCGTTGAACAGCTCAATATGGCGTTCAAACGACTGAAGATCCTTTTACTTCGGAATCGGTTGGGGATAAAAATTGTAACGTGACGAACGAATAGCATGGAACGAACGATCCGAAAATTGCGATTATGGAGGAAAGATGTGATGGGGAGAAGGACAAGGATTGTAAAAATCCATGCGGTATGGAAGTGTGCCGATCGCGGCAGGAATCCTCTATCGATAACCACGCAGACACGGTGCAATGCAGGGAAATTAAAAAGACATTTTGCGATGCAGTAAACGTTTTGCTGACCGAAAAGGACAAAATCAATCGTGAAACTGATTGGGTTGTGGATTCAGGAGCAACGAGCTTTATTAGCCATGATATGGAATCGATTAAAAATTTTGTTCATGAAATTACGGAAATCGGAACTGCCGAGCGTGGAGCAAAAATAATAAGTGAAGGATATGGGGAAGTGACGATTATCACACAGGACGAAAATGTGGCATTTACGATGAAGGAAGTACTTTTTATTAAGAAGGAGAATACGAATATAATGTGTGGCGAAAATTACCGATATGGGATGGAAGGTAATTTTTGATGAATTAAAAGTCGAAATTACAAAGAACGGTCAAAGTTTCTTTGGATTGCGTACAGGGAATTTGTACATAGTGAGATCGAATAACAAAAGAGAATAACAAAAAGAATCAAAGTGTTTTAATTGCGATAAAGAAGGGCATATTGCGAAAGATTGCAAGGAGGTGAAACGAAAAAAGTCGAATATGTACGGTAGTCGTGGGCGTGGCAGTCGAGGACGTGGCGGTCGAAAACGTGGCAGACTGGATATTTCGTTGAACAGCTCAATATGGCGTTCAAAACGACTGAAGATCCTTTTACTTCGGAATCGGTTGGGGATAAAAATTGTAACGTGACGAACGAATAACACGGAACGAACGATCCGAAAATTGCGACTATCGAGGAAAGATGTGATGGGGAGAAGGACAAGGATTGTAAAAATCCATGCGGTATGGAAGTGTGCCGATCGCGGCAGGAATCCTCTATCGATAACCACGCAGACACGGTGCAATGCAGGGAAATTAAAAAGACATTTTGCGATGCAGTAAACGTTTTGCTGACCGAAAAGGACAAAATCAATCGTGAAACTGATTGGGTTGTGGATTCAGGAGCAACGAGCTTTATTAGCCATGATATGGAATCGATTAAAAATTTTGTTCATGAAATTACGGAAATCGGAACTGCCGAGCGTGGAGCAAAAATAATAAGTGAAGGATATGGGGAAGTGACGATTATCACACAGGACGAAAATGTGGCATTTACGATGAAGGAAGTACTTTTTATTAAGAAGGAGAATACGAATATAATGTGTGGCGAAAATTACCGATATGGGATGGAAGGTAATTTTTGATGAATTAAAAGTCGAAATTACAAAGAACGGTCAAAGTTTCTTTGGATTGCGTACAGGGAATTTGTACATAGTGAGATCGAATAACAAAAGAGAATTTGAGACAGCACTTTATTTAAATAATTCGGAAAAATTGTGGCACGATCGATTGGGCCATACGAATTTTGATGCATTGCAAAAAATGAAATCAGAAAATCACGTGATAGGATTAAAATACTGTATACTGATCGTTGTGACGAAAAGTGCGAGAGTTGCATCTTGGGAAAAACTAAGCGATCGAGCCACCCAAATATTGTGAAATTTAAGTCCTCAAAACCGTTTGAGTTGTTGCATTGTGACTTAATGGGTCCAATTAAGCCGGAAACGGATGGCCATGCGAACTATGCCATGACAGTTGTCGACGATTTCTCTGGACAGGGATTTGTGCGATTGTTAAAATCGAAAAGTGACACTGAGACGGAGTTAGAAAAGCTGATTTTGTTTCTGAATATCGAGAAAACTGTGAAACGTCTTAGAACAGATAACGGGGGTGAATTTATTGATGGGCAATTGAAGGAATTTTTGGAAAATCATGGGATTAAACACGAATTTACAACAGCATATACCCCCAAAAGTAACAGAATCGCAGAACGCTTCAATAGAACACTAATTGAGGCCACGAGAACACTTGTCATCGATGCGAAATTGCCTGGACGTTTTTGGGATGAAGCGATGAAATGTGGACTGTACACGAGAAATGTGAGTTTCAATTCAAAAATCGGAAAGACACCTTTAGAGAACTCCACTGGGCAGAAACCAAATGTAAAATGATTAAAGCGATTCAGATGTGAGGCCTTTGTTTATATCCCCGTCCATTTATGTTCAAAAATTGAACAGAAGGCAGAAAAAGGGATTTTTATGGGATATTCCGAGAAAAGAAAGGCCTATCGAGTATATATGTCGGAGAGTGAGAAAAAGATAGTTGTTGAAAGTTGTGTTGTAACTTTCAAAGAGGAAATCAATGGGTGGAAGAGCGCGAAATCGAATGACCGTGTTGAGACAGATTTTATGAAAATTTGCGTGTTTTACAATGACGCAGAAATTTTGGGCGAACCAAACGAATCAAGCGAACCGGAAAGATCGGATGATGGGAATTTGCAGCAGATGACGGATGCGGAACAGATGATTCGAAATGAGCAGATGACGCATGGCCAACGAACTACGGAAGTTGCGCCCCAAGTACGGGAAGTCAATGTGGATGTGCAAAACGAATCAGAAGGGACGCAAGACGATGTAACTGTTGCGGATGACGCCGATGCAGACAATCAGGGGAGACCGGAAGGTGCGAAAAGGGGAAGGAAGACGGGTTCGACAAAAGAAGTCATCGCAATACGAAATGGTAAGAACGAGAATGCAACGAAGCGGAATTGCGACAACAGGGAGTGAGAAGGTCAGTGCGAAATAATGACGTTAATCCCGAGCTTGCATTTTAATTAGACAAAAATCCCGAACCGAAAAACTATGACGAGGCTAAAAGTAGTTCGGAGTGGCACGAGTGAAAGGTGCAATGGAAGCCGAAATCAATTCGATGTCGAAACACAAAGTGTGGGACTTAACGGAATTGCCTAAAGGGTGGTGAGCAATTAAATCAAAATGGCTACGTATTTAAACAGAAGTTTGGTGTGAACGGTGCGGTTGAACGTTATAAGGCTCGTTTAGTGGCTGTCGGTTACAGCCAAATTCCGGGGCAAGATTTTAACGAAACGTTCTCACCTGTGATGACAGGTGAAACTTTGCGAATTTTATTAGACTATGCCGTACGAAAGAACGCGAAATTGAAACAGTATGATGTGGCGACAGCGTTTTTACACGGAGATTTAAAGGAAGAGATTTTTATGGCACAACCCCTTGGTTTCGAGAAAGAGAAAAATCTCGTGTGTAGACTACAGAAATCTTGTGAATGTGGAGTAGAAACCACTGGTGTTAATGGGCAACCATATTCTGTTATTGTATGGCTCATTAAAGCTACTGTATTTTTTCCTTCCCATAATTCCTCACCCTGAGCTACAACAGGTTTGTAGCGGTCACTACAATGTTCTGTTTTCTTTGCCGCTGCTAAACAACACCTCCATCTCTCACAAATTGGTAGCAAAGGATGGTTTGCAGTGTTGAGGACATTTGGCAAGCACTGACAGCACAGAATTCGTTGTATTTTGTATGAATACAGCATTTCCGGGTTTTATCGGCTGATCTCTCCAGGTAGTTTCTCGACAGTGTTGACATTTTTCCTGATCCAAGATGGCGGCGCCCATGATCTGTGTTTGTTGCATCCCTTAGACAGCGGTTTTTCTGGAGATTTAAGGCACCAGGACGTGTCAAAGCGATTGGATCCACCTGTGGATGAGTTATTGTGTCCCTTGTTGTGTTTTCTGCTGAGATTCATTATCGGAAGATGTATTTTCGTGAGCGGCGATGTTTTTTTTGTGTGCGTCGATCGTTTAAGCGTCGTCAAGCGATAAGCAATAAGTTCTCAGCGATTTTGTGGTGATATAACTCATGCAACTCGTGTATCAACAGGAATTACGTGTATTTCGGTTACAATTCGTGTGTTATTAAATGTGTTTCGACGGAACCGATATTTTTTTTGGGAATGTCCGACAAGGAAGATTTCTCGGATGTGGAAACTCTTTATTCAAAGGTCGTGCAGCTAACCGAGGATAATTACGAATTCTGGGCAGAAGATGTCAAGTTGCAACTTCAAAAGCGTGGCCTTTGGACTATAATAGATGGCACGGAGTTATCTCCGGGAAAGAAGCCGGAAGAAAAAGATAAGGAACAAATTCATTTTAATCGACGACAGGATCGTACCCGCTCGATGATTTGCAAGACCTTCAAGGCCTTTGAAAACGATTGCTACGTCGAAGACAACGGCTTCGGAGGTATGGAGTCATTTGGAAGCTATGTTCAAGCCGGTGACAAAAGCTCGGATTGCTTCCTTGCTTGAACAGTTTTGGTCAGCCAAGTCCTAAACTGAGAGGAGCATGTTGGCGATGTGGTGGCACTGGTCATATGTTGTGGCAATGTCTCTCTGTGGCAGAAAACAAGTCAGCCCAACCGACGGTTTCAGAGACACAGGAATTGCCGAAGAGAGTGCCAGGGCGGAACAAGCTGGCAAAGAAGCAGCCGGCCCCTGAAGTCGAGAAGAAAGAGTCAAATACTGCATCCTCATTCTTTTATAGTGCTTTCTGGACAGGCCTTGTACCTTATTGTAAGCAAGAGCTGTCGAGATCGCAAGCCCTTGTATGTAAAGACGATATGTGGTTTTTGGATTGCGCTGCATCAGAGCATTACTCATTTGAACGAAATTGGTTTTGTAAATTTACTCCGGTACCGCCTTACGCAGTAAGTTTGGGCGAGGGTTCGTCCATGGTAACCGGAAAGGGTAATATTTTTTTGGATTGCAAAGTTGGCGATCAAATTAAGAAAGTTGTTTTATTTGATGTTAAATTTATCCCGAGTTTCTCTAAAAACCTCGTAAGTCTGGGCAAGGTAGATCGATTGGGTTTCAAAGTCAGTTTCCTAGGGGGAGTTGGAAATATCCGGGATCCGCATACCCGGGATGTTAAAATGTTAGGGCACATTCAGCCAAGTAATCTTAATCTTTTGTCTGGGAATGTGAGTGTCGAAGCAGTCGATCACCCTGATTTTGTTTTCTCAACTAATGTCTCGGAAGAATGTTGTAAACAGATTCATGACCCTGGAAAAATGAACATAAATATACCCAGTTGTCCTGTTATCCCTGTGAATATAAATAACATTGAGCAAGATTATGCTAATGTTGTGTCAAAGGGAGATTTAGAATTGTGGCACTGTCGGTTTTCACATTTGCATGAAAGAGGAATCATGAATCTGTCAAAACATCCAGATGTCATAAATATGAAATTATCAAATGGCTCAAATGACATCGTGGATTGTGAAAGTTATAATAAAGCCAAATTAACACGTGTTCCTTATCGCAGGTTGGGCAAGATCCGATCGCGGAAACTGTTAGAGCATGTTCACGTAGACCTATGGAGCCCTTCACGGTTTCCCTCAAAGGGTGGATCACGATACTTTTTAGTATAATCGATGATTACTCGAGATACACATGGTTGTATCCATTAAAGCCAAAAGTGAAGCTTTCACGGTCTTCTCGGATTGGAATGTGCTCGCTGAATGTTTATGCGAAACAAAACTGAGGGCGATTAGATCGGATAATGGTCTGGAATTTATCAATAAACAATTTCGAGATCTGTCAAGACGAGGTTTTGTTCATCAGCAAACAAATACCTATTCTCCTCCGATGAACGGAGTAGCGGAGAGATTTAACCGCTCACTTGTCGAGGCAGTATTGGCCATGATGGTCGATTGTGGGTTTGAAAAGAACATTTGGGCCGAATTGGCTGTAACTTACACATATCTTAAGAACCGTTATCCGCATCCGAAATTGAGTTATGAAATTCCATACGTTAAATTATTTAATCGGAAAATTTCAGTTGCACATTTAAGAGCGATAGGCTCTAAAGTGTATGTTTCGGTGCCAAAACAGTGTCGATATAAACTCGACGAAAAGGCATTAGTTGGTGTCTTGATTGGATATGCCGTACATACTAAAGGGTATCGAATCTGGATCCCAGAAAGTAATGTATTTGCCGAGAGTAAGCATGTAAAAATCCTCGAAAACTTAAAATGGTCAGCAAATGGTAATTTTATTCCGAGAAAAGAGAGTTACCCTCGATTAATTGAGAGCCGAGAATCTATTGATTCTGACTTCAACTCTTGATGGGTCATTACCATCGAAAAAGCCGGAATTTGCAGTTGAAGAATTGTTACTTCCGACTGAAGATGAAATAAAAGTTGAAATTAAAGAAGAGTTACCATTTGTTTCCAAGGGTGATACACTGGAATTTGTTGATGATGAAGAAAATCTAGGCCTAGGGCGAAATCCTTCGCCTGTTGAATATAGATGAATGGGTACGCGAACAGGTAACACAGAAAAGTGGGCGGACAAAAGGTCATATTGATGTGTATTATTATGCACCTGATGGGGTGAAATGTCGTTCTCGTAAAGATATAGAGCGTTGGTGCCCTGAGAATGAATTCCTTTATGAGAATCATTTATTTATATTTCGCCCAATCGCAGCTGCGCTTCCTGTTGTAGGGCCCTCGTGCAGTTGTTCTGCTGCAGAACCTAAGGATTTCAGAAAGGTTCTTGCATCAAAGCAGAAAGATCTTTGGAAGTCGGCAATGCAAGAAGAAATTAGTACCATGCAGAGCCGAGGTGTTTATCAGGAAATTCCAAAACCCCCAAAAGCCCATGTTCTGGAAAAAAGTGGATTTACAAGATTAAACGTGATAGTTCAGGTAATGTTAAGCGCTATTGGGCCAGACTGGTCACAAAAGGGTATAAACAGAAAGAAGGGTTAGACTATGACGAGGTTTTCTCACCAGTCGTGAGTTTTACTCCGGTTAGGTTCTTTTTCTGTTTATTAGTTAGTGTATTATCGTGGGTGCACACACACATAGATGTCAAGTGCGCCTACCTCTATGGAGACCTGTATGAACAGATCTTCATGGAGGTACCTGAGGGTTACCGAACCACCAAGAATATTGGTTGTTTGGCAATTGATGAAAGCCCTTTATGGTTTACTCTAGTCGGGCCGAATGTGGCATTTTAAACTTGTAGACAAACTTAAGAGTGTGGGATTTACGCGAGTTCTTGGCTTTAATTGTGTTTTTATTTATGAAACTGATGCTATTATTATTTTTTATGTAGACGACATTATTCTATTTGCTCGTGATAATTCGATCAAGGATTTGTTGATCGGAAGATTGCGAGAACATTTTGATATTGTCGACCTGGGCCCGGTAACTCGGTTGTTAGGCATAAACTTTGTAAACGACAACGGACACTTGTCGATGAATCAAACGGACTATATTGAAAAACTTTGTACACAATATGAAGTCCCTTTGAATTCGAAACAGTTATTGCCGGGAACAGTTGGAGTGATGGTAAGGAGCCCAAGTCCAAAAGACGTGCTTGCGGACTCTGACTTCCCATACAGAGCACTCATAGGTTCATTATTGTTTTTTGCCTGTCGTACGTGACCTGATATCATGTACATGGTTATCCTCCTATCACAGTTTAATGAAGGACATTCTTTAGCCCATGTAAACATGTTGAAACAATTATTGGCTTACCTCTTGAACACGAAAACCTTTTCAATTTTGCTTATGCCTCATGCTCCGAATGGCTTAATTGCCTATTCCGATGCAAGTTGGGCATCCGATCGGGAGGGAAGAAGAA
>JAQIXT010001548.1:0-15058 GCA_034700445.1 Stenotaenia linearis
ACTAGTCCACCAGTAGCATCAATGTGAACAATGGAATTTGGAAGTGAACATAGTTTCTTGTATAAATCCTCTTGTAGAGCAGTCCAGAAATGAATGTAGAATGGATTTCTTCCAATATCATGAATAAAGTGTGGAAACTTTGTTGCAGCTATAACAACAGAATCATGGTAATCTTTATCTAGACGTTCTGCACTTCGATGTTCGTGAAATGCTGTTCGAATTACCGTGGTTTTTGGAAGGTATGGAGGTTCCTTGTCTCCATAAGCCATATATGTTGAAGCTAAGTTATTTCGAACCACACTTGCACTTGTTCTTCCAGAATCCAACTGAATTAGTGCTTGTCGTTGATAGCCACTGACATGCCTCTTCTTATTATGATGAAATTGTTGAGCATTACTGATGGTTACTTCAAAAACTATATTTTCTTCATTAAATATTGGATCATTGAACAGAACTCCAAAAATGGTTCCATGACATTCAGAACATGATCCCCAAAATTTACAATATCCTGAACTACTTTCTTTAGGATAGATTTTATTTCTTTTAAAAACCCAAACACAGTAATTTGATGTTTGTTCCAGAATTGCTTTAGCTAGTATGTGTGTCCAAATTTTTGGTTTTAGGACCATTCTCTGTTCCTCACCATATAATACATTTTCTGGTTGCATGAGTTGCCAGTCTTCTCTTAGAATCTCAACTTCATATGTTTTAATGTTTGAAGTAGGCGAGATAGTATCACTTTTCTGGTTGTCTTCATCACTACTTTTATCTGATTTTGAGTAATATTCTGCTTCATTAGTTACCTAACAAAAAGACAATATTTTCAACTTTATTACATATATTTTTATACTTGTAATTTGAATTTTATATACAGTAAGTATCAAAAGTTGAATAAAATAAATAAAAACATTTTTCAACACAAAGCTGGATGAGGATATCCTACTGCAGGATAAGAATAAGATATCCAAATTGCATACCCAATGATAATAAAACTATACTTAAATGATGGTGAAATTGCATTTAAAAACATTAAGTTAAAACAACTATAATTCTTGGCTGGCCCATCCATTAGGCATACCAAGGCAGTTATCTAAGTCACAAGAGTTCTAGGGGCATACAAAGCCACACTGTTCATGTCTATGTCATACTTGAGGCGAATCATTTAATAAAACAAGTGCGGATGATGAGCCCATTGTTTTGGTGGCCTGCTTGAGGCTGTTACTGTATTCGATTTGAATTCAAATAAAATTTTTAAATTTATTTTGTCAAAATAATTGATTTTTTGATCAAAAATCTGAATTTTTGATAAAAAGACTCTACTTTTGATTTTAAAAAAACTGAAATGAAGGTCACATCCTTTAATAGATAAAGTTTGATAGATTCTGTCACTGAATAATTGGTTTTCTTAAATTTCTAAGTATAGATTTTGTTTTGTTTAAAATTCAGAATATTTTGCAATCAAAAATGTTTGTTATAATTAGTTAATTGCTTTAAAATTCTGATTCAAATGTAACAAAGTAATTTATGTCATGTAGAATTTTAATGTGCACAATGATGGCAAAAACATATCAAACATATCAGATATCAGCAAAATTTTACAGTTAATCAATCTTAATTTTTTCATGGAATTTATTTCATTTGAGTATTGTAATTTAATTTTGTTATTGCTAGGGTTTAAAAGTTTAAAAAAACCACGGATTTAATGCAGTTTCACTTAGAATTTCTTATTTTTACTTCTGATGTATAAAAATGTATAATGATAAAATAATTCTAAAATAACTGCATAAAATAATTCTGGCTTACAATTAAGGCTTAATTATAACAACAAAAATTAAATTTATAATACCTCAAGTTGTTTTCTAATTTCCACTGAAACGCCACGTCGGTTTTCCAAAACTTGGGTGTAGATCCATTTTGGTAGAATGGTTTTAGCTCCCAGATGACAGAATTCTTGTGAAGCACTTTTCCAGCAAGTATTTGATGGTTCTTGCATTTTCCATGTTCTATTCTTTAGGAAGTGGAGATGTTTGGTAACAACAGCAACAAAACATTTAGTTTGTTCTGTTTCTGTTACACCAAGAGCTGACCAGCACTTTGATTCTCTGACCATGTTGACAAACCACAAACAACAGTAGAAATGAAAATTTTGTCCTCTTTCCTGTGTTTAAATACTAGTCCAAACTATGTTAATTCCTTTAAATATGCAGGAAATGAAAAGAGAGTATGGTAAAAGAAAGACTTTATTGTTCTTTGAGAAAAGGGGTGTAGGGATTAACAATTTCCTGTTACCTTAAACACTAACAGATACAAACAAAAATGTTCAAATAAAAACATCAACATTTGTTGGTTTAAATTGATTTTATTCCATGGCTATCAATAGATAAAATTATAAAGTAATCATAGAGTATTTTTAAATGTGTAGAAATCAGTGGCATATACAGAAATTAACTTTAGAATATGCAATGCTCATGTTTTAAAAAGTTGAAATTTGTTTTTTAATTTTTTTATTATTGAATTAAAAAATGTCTTGTAACACAATGTAAAAGTTGTTTATTTTATTGCTTATTCAATTTTAGTTATTTACAAATTTCATTACTTGAGATGTTGGAGGTTTTGGTTGCAAATGCATTTTGAAACTACCCCTACCAACATCAAAGCTGGAAATTAAGGGATAAACTTAATTGTTCTGTAACAAAAGAATAAGGATTAACAATTTCCTGTTAACCTGAATTCTAACAACATGCAAATAACAAATCAAAGCAAACACAAAAAAAAGTAATTTTAATCAAATAATGTTTAAGTTCAATTTCAATAGATGAAATCAAAATGCAAGATAATTTCTAAAAATATTTGCAAAACATTTCAAAATTATGGAATATAATATAGAATACATTAAACAAAATTGTAATGAAAATATGTGAAAATAGTTTAAGTCAAAATTCTTAATAAAAATGGGAAAAAGCCTGTTGGATGCACTGTCTAGCCCATTAATGAATAGGCTTAAACCCATTCATTTTTAAGACTGGTGTAAAGTTGGCCCTCCAAACATTATAAAAATTAAATTTCTAAGTATTAAATGTGAGCCTCATCAAAATAAACATCCAACCCATTGAGCCCATTGGCTATAGTAGCTAGCCCATTAGTTAGTTTGATCAGCCCATTGATTTGGGGGGTTGGTGTAAAGTTGGCCTCCCAAACATTATAAAAATTAAATTTCTAAATATTAAATGTGAGCCTCATCAAAATAAACATCCAACCCATTGAGCCCATTGGCTATAGTAGCTAGCCCATTACTTAGTTTGATCAGCCCATTGATTTGGGGGGTTGGTGTAAAGTTGGCCCCCCAAATATTAATATTAAATTTCTAAATATTACATGTGATTCTAATCAAAATAAATATGTAACCCATTGAGCCCATTAGCTATAGTTGCTAGCCCATTAGTTAGTTTGATCAGCCCATTGATTTTGGGGGGCTGGTGTTAAGTTGGCCCCCCAAACTTTAATGTCAAATTTCTAATTGTTGACTACGAGCCCAATAAAAAATAATACCTAGCCCATTGAGCCCATTGGATGTACTATCTAGCCCATTAGTTTTTTTTGATTGGGCTAATATTTGGGGGGCCAACTTTATGTTTCTTGGCACATTCAACTTGGAATACTTCTTCCCTTTTGACCCCTTTTTCACAACTTCACTGGTGATTTACCCAGAGGGTATGTTTCCATTTTCCACCACGAGTGTAGACACTTTGCACCAAGGGAGTATGTGGCTTGAGCATGTTTGCATTGGGAGTGTTAGGGTTGACCATTCTGTGACTGGGTTCCGAGGTTTCCAGCCCTAGGGGCAGTGGAAGATCCCTGGTTCCACGGTGCACTAATAAATGAGTGACACGAACATACTAATTCTTGCTAAGATATTGGCTTTATTCCTAAGCCGGCGAACCGCATGCATCCGTGACCGGTACATCTCAATCTCACGCCGATGCCAAAACATTGGCGGGGCCAAACGCTAAAGATCCCCTTTGGCAGCTTACATCGCGTCTCAACCCGCAGTATTGACACTCGCGTCCCATTTCTCCATCTTCTAACTTAGGCTCGGTCGAACGTCGGCATGCGGAGAACGAATCAGTGTTGCGACTTCAGTCGCCGGAAGGGTTCTCCCTGCCAGGCATTCCCGGGCCTTACCTTATACACCTTGGATTGGTCACGTACTTCCGGTATGGTTGCTGACCAATCCCCTAGCGGTACAACAGTCAGTGCCAACCAGTAAGTCACCGGCAGTCACAATTCTCCTATAGTTATCAATTCTTGGTAACATGGTGTGCTTGTTGGACATTGGAAATCATGCGAAGAACGAGAACAATGACCGCTTATAAATAAGCATTTTCTTGTAAGAAATGTACAGCAATTTGTTATGTATTCCAATTATGTTTTTAATATAAAATGTAAGTTATTGCTGATAATTATTTGTAATTTTTTTAAAAAATTCATCGTCAAATAAATTTTAAATGTATTAATAAATAAAAATTAATTACTATTTCATTCGATTCTTTTTTACAAATTGAAATGAAATTGTGAAAATTTTTAGATTAAGCTGCAGAAATTCTGTAAAAAATTGCGGAAATTTCCAAAAGTATTAAAATTAAATGAAATCTTGTAAGATTTTATTCTTGTAAGATTTTATTCTCTACCCCTTCTCTCCCTTACGCTTTCACTTCAAATCAATAATTTAAATTTTGTCAAAACGGAGTTGGATGCAGGAAATGTCGAATCGCTGTCTTTCTCTGAATAAATATCATTAAAAACTTGCATTTATTGTTACGTACATCTTATTTTTAACACACAATTTTCCTTAAACAGTTAATTTTAACTTGAAATGTTAAAAATTATTTTAATAATTGACAGATGTATCTCGAGATATATATTGAATTCCACGACTCTTAAGTTCTCTAACAATGTCGTCGGGAAGACTTCCGGACACCGAAATTGCGTAAACTCCTTTCACACACCGAACTGAAAAATGTTTAAAAAATTCGTTTTATAATTTAATATTCCATTTTCCAATTTTTAAAACTTACCAATTCGTTGTCTTCGGCATACCCAACTCTGTTCAGGATCCATTGAACCAATTAATCTATAAATTAAAAATTCGATTAATTAATTGAATTTCATTATGTAATTAATTTAATTAAATATACATACCCTTTGAAATTTGAAGAAGTACAAGCGTAAATTAAGTCTCGGTTTGATTTAAGACGTAAATATTTTTCGCAATTATCGCAACCTTCATGTTGGAATTGTTGGAATGTCTAGAAAAAATAATAAATTAGAAAAATTCACAATAAATATAAATAAAATTAATACCTTGACTATTGAACACAGTAAACAAGCTCTTAAGTTTTTTAATTCATTGGGAAGGGTTTGGATCGACATTTTTTTCCCTCTGTAATGTAAACGGCGCTTAAAATGGCGTTGATTCACGACTTACTGAACATGGAACCAAGTTTCGTTTTATAGTTGCGGACTTAAGAATCACGTGATCAGAGCAAACTACTTCATAATGTGAATTCAGTTGGTCCTCTTCGAACACCGTATTGAGCGCCATTACGGAATCCAATTTCAACCACTTCAATAAATCTCTAAAAATCTCTTTAGAACTTCACATCTTTATTTTTTATCTAAATACTAACAATTTTAATCAAAACAAAATAAATCAACCCCAAAAATCTCATCTAAATCAACATCCACGGCACACCACCACGTCGTTACACCGATGACGTAGTTAATCGTGCTGCACCGTGATTGGCTGGAGGTCGTTTGGGAACTTCGTTGTGAAGAAATCTCGTGAAAACTGACTGAGCAAAGCCGGTGATTGGGATGCGTAGAATTTAATGTAAGAAATACACATAACTCCAATTTTGCATTACAAATACAATTAATCAAAACTCATATCTATCATTTTTAGTCTTAAAGACGACATTTGCAACCGCAACAAACGTATTCAGTAACACTGCCACGTGTTAACCACAATCCTATCGCCCGGTGTGGATGAAAATGGATTCTAGTAAGAAAATTACCCTAAAATTTTATGTAAACGCATTAAATTAATTAATCTAATTTCCAGGAACGATTTTACTGATATTTTTCTTAACGATCGCTGCGATTAATTGCTCTCCGACGTCGTATTTGACCGAAAACGATAAAACATGGCTAAAAACCGTATTGGAATCATCTAAACCATATCAAGACCTCCAGTCTGTTTATTACTCTGTTTTAGGCCTCAAATTATTGGGGCAAACTATAACAAACGCGCAGGAAATTTGTAATTTTGTTAAAACGAAGTTGGATGCAGGAAATGTCGAATCGCTGTATTTCGCGAGTGGAACTATAAAAGCGATTGCGAATTGTCAAATAAGTTTTCCAGCGAGTGCGGAAAAGGTATTAAACGGTGCAATCGGGGATGAAACGGCGGTACAGGATTTATTTTACGTAACATTTGCTTTGAGCAACATTGGATACAAAGGTAATTTTGTTTTAATTGAAATAAAATTTGATTTTAAATTTTTTATTTTTTCGCAGTCGATTCGGCTAAAATAAGCAAAGTTTTAAACACGGCTTTGAAGAAGGAAGATAATGCGTTAAAGTATGTTTTTTTTATTAAGGAAAAAAAGAATTTGAATTTTTTTTCTGTTTAGTCTTGGTTATGCGTTTCACATGGGAACCATTTTGTCGGATCCAAATCCTCTGTTTGAACGAATCGAAGACGCGGTCGTTCAAGCCGACGAAGTGAACGGAAAGTTCGCTCAAGTAAAAAATAAAATTAAAATCGATTTGTTCATATTACGAATTTTTTTTTGATAGTTTGAAGGTGGATTGAGTATAACCGCCATCGTTATGAGTGGGATTTACAAGTTAGCGGATCGAGTGAAGAAACCTCCAGCACTGGATGCGGTAAAATGAATTTAAAAAAAAAATAATTATTTTTTTTAAAGTTTTTGAATTTTTAATTTTAGGACAAATGTATGAAGTTTGCCAACTATTTCATGAGTCGTAAGCGCGTGCAAGTGATAAGAGCTGCTTATTATTTATTAGACGCGATCAATACGTTAGTTAGCAATAAAGTAGGTTTTTATTTCTATTTTACAAAACGGGAAATTAATAAAATTAATAAAATTAATTTGCAGTACCACATTCCCATCGTCGTGTCGCTCGTGAGCAAAACAGCTGTTTCTACCACCGATCCAATAGTCCAAGTAAGTGAAGTTTATACTTGATTTTTAATGAACTAAATTTGATTTTTGAAGGTTCGCGTTACTAATTTGCTCGGTGCTGCACTCGGGCCGTTGAAAGTGATGTTGGTGAAGGCGGTTAATTCGCAGAACGAAGTTGTAATCAAGGATACGGCTTTGCTCGAGGTTAAAAGCGACAAGTGAGTTGTTTTTATTCACATGTTGTTTGAAAAATTGTAATTTAATTTTTTTTAATGTTTTAGAACGTTGTACGAGTTGAATTTGATGCAACACAAACCGAGCAGTGGGTTTTACAAGTTACACATGAGCGCAACACCAGTGCAAGCTGATAATCGATTGGTCGGCAACAAAGATTCGATCGTAAGTTTTAATTTTTAAAAATTAATTTGAAAGTTAATGAAATTCAAAAATTGTTTAGGTCGAAGTGAAAGTTATGACGCTGATCGGTGTTGACGGATTGGAAATCGGAACGGTCGATGTCGACCAAACGACGGCGCCGCGGTTACACAAAGTCGCGTATCCGTCCAAGTCGCCGGATGTTCTCGACATCGATTATCACCAAAAGTTGCAGATGAAGTTTACGTTGAAGGACAAAAGTACCAGTAAAAACATGCTGGCGCATCAAGTGTTCGTGAGGCTGGTGAATTCGAAGACGACGCAGGAAATTACGTTTGTTGCGGAACCCGATCCGAATCATGTTTATAGATTTGATTTGGTAGAGAAAAAGAATTTTTTTGACGATTTTTATTAATTTTTATTATTTTTAAAGGATATAAACTCGAAAGCGAAGGAACTCGGTTATCTTTCCGGTCGATATCGACTCGATCTGATCGTCGGCGATGCGGTGGTCGCAAACCCCTTTTCGTGGAACGTTTGCGATCTGGATTTGACGTTCCCAGAAGGAGTACCTGGTGTAAAAATCGATGAAAATCGATATGCGCCCAAACCCGAAATTAAAGTAAATGAGAAATTTAGTTTTTATTGATTAATTAATTAATTTTCTTAAAAAATAGCACATATTTCGTCAACCCGAAAAGAGACCGTCGACCGTTGTATCGAATTCCTTCACAGTTTTGACGTTGGCACCACTTTTATTGTTGATTATTTTGGTATAAAATAGAAAATTGATTTTAAATGAATTTATTTAATTTTATTTGATTTTTTCAGTGGATTAAAGTCGGAATTAATTTATCAAATTTCAAATTTGATATCGGAACCATTGGATTTCATTTGGGACTCGCAGGTAAATATTTAAAAAATATTAATTATGCATCGATTTTTTAAAAAAAAATGGCAAATTAATTTTTGCTGTTATTTTATTGGTGCTAGAGAAATGGTTGCTCACTCCACCCCGCTCGATTTTTATTGATGTGGGACTAAATTGAGCAAATATTTTTTTTATTTGAATGACTTAATTTTTTCCTTTTTTAAATTTTGCAGCAATTTTCTGCCTGTTTATCGTTTTCTGGTTGCAACTCAACATGTTTACGACACTTAAATATTTAACGCTGATTGGAACGATTACGTTTTTATGCGGACACAAGATGCTCAGTAGAATCGCAGCCGATAAGAAATAATGGTTTTGAATTATTAATAAAAACTGTTAAAATGTTCATTTTTTTATGTTTCTCAAATAAAAGTTTCTTGAGATCATCCGTTTCTTTTCTTTTTAATTTTGTGTTTGCGAGTTGAAATTACATTTTAATCAAATCCGATTAAAACACAAATATTTGTTTAAAAACTCAATTTATATTAACTTTCAACTATATTAACAATTCAAGTGCGTCACGTGACGAGTTTTTCCCATGATTCCCTTTGCTTCTTCCTCGTTTGTCGTCTGGATTTTCACGCTCGCGAATGTTAATCCTTTTGTTCGTTTTATTCGTAATTGTTACACAATTTATTAGGAATTTGACTTTAAATAGCGAAGTAACTTGTTCTGCACACCGTTCGTCATTTACGTAACGTTTTTTTAAAACTTACTCAGTGAAGTTGCTCGGAACCGATCGAGATTGGAAGAAAAAATGGCGTCGACATTTTATTTAGTGATTTTTATCGTTAATTTTGTTAATTGTTACACAAGTTGATCACGTAAGACCCCATATGATTCTATAATATATAGATGTGTATATGTGGCAGTGAATTTAGCGTCTTATTAATAGAAAAGAAATTGAAAATTTGATCCGAGGTCAATTATTTTCGTATAAATTTCGCTGATTTGTGTTGTGTCGAGCTTTTGTTGTTGTAAATTAGGTAAATTATCTACTGGAGGTAGTTTAAGTGGGTGTCTGATACTCTTAATGGTGTTTACTCTATTTTTATGAGTACTAAATGAAATCTTCCTAATACAGTATTTCCATAAAGTATTTGAAAACTGAAAAATTGAAAATGTTGATTTTTGCAATTAATATCGAATTTTGGTAAGATTTTTGCAAATTACTTGATTTTTTCTTGTATGAAGGAAGTGTGGCTGAATAGGAGTGACTACTACAAAGTTTTTTCTTAATTCATAGAAAATTAAAAAAGATTTTGCAAAAATTTAAGAAATATTTGTCAAAATTCTAGAAAAATCAAGAAAATTTAAAAAAAATATGTAAAATTCAAGAGAAGTTTGGAAAAAATGAAAGGAAATTTGTAACAATTCAAATTTACAAAAATTCAAGTAAAATTTGCAAAAATTACAGAAAAATTTACAAATATTCAAGGAAAGTTTGCAAAAGTAAATGAAATTTTAGAAAAATTCAAGTAAAATTTGCAACAATTGTTCGTAGTAAAATGATAACATGTTATCAGTTAAATATAATAAATGGCATTTATTTAATTGTAAATAACCCACAAGAATTATCTTCGCAGACCCTCAAAGTCTCTAGGCCATAGGAATTGTGCCCATTATGCCTAATTGATAAAATTGTTTAGATTATCTGGGGTTTTTCTGTTCCTTTGGTCGGTTTTCTGTAAAGGCTTTACTTCTCTTCAGCCTGGCTTTCTTTTCTTTTGTTGTCTCCAAATTCATTCGGAGTTACTGACTTGTATAGAGAATATTTGATTGTCTAAATATTTGAATTGTTTAGAAATTTTGATTTGTGAAAAGTTTTTATTATTATGACAGGCAGGTTGCATATGGTGGTTGTTGCAGCTTGCGACCTTAAGCAGTATCTGTTGAATACCCCCATCTTCTCTTCAAGAAAAAGAAATTGGCTATAAATGATCATTGTCCTGATTGGTTGATCCAACAGAAGCATTATCAGACTTGATTTTTTCATGCATGAAGAATGAGAACAAAGAGGGGGTAGGATATGCATTGGTATATAAGAAACTAGAATAGTCAAAATATGCATTTGAGACCTGATGATGACAACGAGAGTTGTCGAAAAGCTTAGTCAACAAACAAAATGAAAATTTTGTGAATCAACATACACGTTAAAAAAGCGTAAATTCCAAATAAAAATATCATCTGGTGTATGTGTACAAACCTTAAAATAAATTCAAATAAAATGAGAACAAAGTATGTTTAATGTGTTGTAAACTATGACAATACAATAATCAATGATTAATCATCATACTATTAAATTTAGATTACATTTCAACAATATGGCTAAGGTCATCAACTGTGGTTGAACATCAAGGTTACTAATACAAATTCTCTAGCTTAAAATAAAAGTTATTGGGTCTTCGATATAGTTTTGAATGTCGAAACAGGACATGGCTTTGGCAATGGTATGAAAGGTTAGGGCTGCAATGGGTTTTCGCAGTTTTGTAACGTTGGATATTTCAGTAACAGCCTGTCTACTGTAGCAGTTAGAGCGCTGTAGCGGTATAGTGTCTAAAGAAGTATTAGGTCAATGTCACATTTTGGGGAATACGATCAGAGTTAAATGAGGGAACAAGACATTAAAGGAGTACAATAGTGGCTCAGAGTGGTGCAGAAGCGCAGTGTGCTCGTGACGCCGAGACCTCGCTGCCTCTCTCGCCCTCACGAGTACGAAACCTAAGAAAACCACCCCTAGACAACCGTTCAGGAGACCAACATCGAAAAAACTTGGTGAATATAAGAAGAATTTGTTTAAACCTTGTAAGGTACTTGACTTATAGTCAAATACCGTTCTTTATTTTGTAACTTCTCTTTATTTTGGCACATTCTGAGTGTAAAACCCAGAAAATAAAAACCTTTGTACTTTATCTTAAATCTTGTCTCCTGTCTATTCTTTTGGCCATCGCTTTGGCCTTGTGCGAATTGTTCTTATCCCAGTTTCGAGGATGTGATGCTAAAGAGAGCTCTGGTGCCTTCGATTGGGTTGGGGTCACGGTTTTGCTTTTCCTATTATTGGTTTTTTGTCACTGCCCTTCTCTTCTGCCTGGCTTTCTTTTTAATTCTTGGTTTTAATTCCGTTGGTTGTCCCTGACTTTATTCGGAGGTATTGACTTGTGTGAAGAAGATCAATAATTTGTGTAAGAATTTTGACTTGTGTGAAAATATTGTATTGTGTAAAGTTTTTTGCATTGAGGCAGGTCCCGTATAGCCGAATCGAAGCTAAATTCAGATGCTTCCTGTCGGATTTGAGACGCCGGTACGGTCTCCTGGGAGACTAATACGTACGATACCGTTTCGGTATTTAAATTCTGAATAACTGCTGGAAATTTTATATTGTCAGTTAGCATAGGAGGTGCGAACTGTAGCTGCTTATGACCTAAAGCATGTTGAGATGAGTTTGCGTCACCTCTTTTTGGAGTGCTCGGTTTATTGGCATCTCAGACGACAGTGTTCTGTTTGTGATGTATTACAGTCTGTGGACATTATAAATGAATTTGCCGATATTGCAATCGTTTTTGGGTTCCTCAAGCTTTCTGGTTTTTTTGGTCGTGTTTGAGTTTTTTTGGGGCTGTGGTTCTGTGAGTGTGTGAATGTGTTGGTTGAGTTGTTTTTGCGACAGAAAAAATGTAAAGAAATTCGAAAATTTCAAAAAGAGTGCAAAATTCAAATTTGAAAAATGAATGTTAACATAACGAGACTTTAAGTCTGGAAAAATGGATGGGAAAAATGGAAAAGACGCCTCGGCTTCCGGCCTTCGGCCTCCACCCTCGGCGTTTAGGTTAGGTTAAATTAGTAGTAGAGGGTTTGTAATTTTAGAGGTTTAGTTGAGGCCAGCGGATAGGAGACGAATTAATTAATAAAATAAACAAAGAACTAAAAAAAAATCATCTTAACTTTCGTTTTAGAGTAAACTTGTACATGATGCTGATTCAGAAATTGCAACTTGAGCTGAACCAAACTTGGAATTACTATTGAAAGCTTTGGTTGATTAGTAAATTAATGCACATCAGCTTTATATTTATATTAAGTTAAGTTTTAGTTAATTATTGCAACTTCAACGTCGTAATCAGTCACATCTTTACCAGCAAAGAAGGAAAAGCCAAGTCAAAGTTGAAAGTCAACAACTACTACTTATTTTGTTTGTTTTTAATATTTATTTATTTAATTAATTATGTTGACCAGCCCTTGGCTGGTCAGCATAATTAATCTAGTGGTCTCGAGGCGAGTACGTTAACCACTGCTCTGCCGGCAGTGGCAACTAGATAGGAAGATTAACCTTGGTCTTATAGATGATGATGATTTCTTTCTTTCTTTCTTTCTTTCTTAGAGGGGAAATGTAAGTAAGTAAGTAAGTAAGTAAGTTTGTGTTGTTATCACTATTCAGAGATGTATCTCTTTTTCTCATCTCTTCTCTTGTTGTTGTTGTTGTTGGAGATCTTTAGGTTAGGCAGGGGGTTCAAGGGGGGCTTCTGCCCCCCCCCCCTCCCCCCCCAGGACGTTGGGATGGAAGATTTTCATGGAAAAGTGTTTACTAGAGGGAGACTATGATTCCATTTTTTCCCATTAATGTGAGGTTAACAAGTGTGAGGTTAGTTAGGTTGAGAAAGGTGAGGTTAGGTTAACATGTTTTAACCTAATAAGACTAAGTCAGGAAAAATGGATGGGAAAAATGGAAGAGACTCAGCTTCTGGCCTTTGGCCTCCACCCTCGGTTAGGTTAGGTTAGGTATTTGAGCGCCAAGAGCGGATGGGGAATTGGCGCTGGTGGATCGAGGTCGACACCAATGGCTGAATCCCATTGATGTCGCATCCGGCTATCGACATATTTTCGGAGGGTACGACTGGTACCCCATCGTGCGCGGCAAGCACGTGACAAATGGAATCTGAGCCAATTGGGTTTCTCTCCAGGACAAAGGTCTTGGATTTCTTGCGGAATGGCCGCGGACCACACGAACTCGGTATGGCTTTCTGCATTTGCAACGGGTTCAAACGTGTTAAACTCTGGGACTTGCGCAAACTAGAAGAAATTAAAGGGAAAGTTAGTTTGTGTGGAAAAAATCATCCCTCGAGCATTGGTCGAATTCCTCTCTATCCTGTTACTATGATGAGGTCAATAGTGTCCCCATCAAGGAATCCGTAGCTTCCGCTGCTTGACCTTAAGCAGTATTTCTTCTTCTTCTTCTTCTTCCGTAGCTTGCGAGGCTACAATGATTTTCCAGCTCGCACTCTTGGAATATAAGTGCTTGTTGGGTTGTTGAAAGGCCAGTGGTTTCCACTAGTCTTATCTTCACACTGTGTACAGAGGCTTGAAGACTGCCTGTAACAGTGTACTTGGTAGGTGGAACGCGGTCTAGATCTCGTACATAGATCCGTTCTATTTCCTCTTCTTCCTCAAAAGGTTGTGTTCCCTGATGAGGAGGTAATCCGCGTTCAGTTGTGCCTGAGCGCATTGGTGGCCGATTTAACCCTCGTTCAAAGGTCGGGGGTGGATCAGCTCTTGATGTCTCATCAACGGTAACAAACGTTGATGAGTGCTGTTGCTGTGAACCGGCAGGAGTTTGCAGTGGGATGTGGTAGGTATTACCTCTTGGGTCCACTGCAAAACCTAACTTAAACCCTTAGTTTGAGATCCTTGGGTCGGGGGAACAAAGGTTGCCAGCCCAGATCTACGAGCGTTTGCTTTTCGCACCATCTCTGCTACACGCTCTTGGAGCAACCGTTGTTGTCATTGAGGTGTGCTCTCAGCTGGTGGGTTTGTTTGAGCAAACTTGGATCTTACTGGTGGAGGTTGGTTGATCTCACTACTTGGGTAGTTTGGTGCCACACCAGTATTAGGAAAGATATGAGAACTCGAGATAACTGTGCGCTCATGTCTTTGGAGATGTGGCGAAAAGTTGCCTGGAATCCCTACAGGTGAAGTAATTGTTCTTCCCTGTGTTTGAGGGGTATTTCTGGCTGGTAATAGTTGATTCTGTCCGGCCAGAATCCAACTTGCCATCCAATTTGATGGATTTGTTTTCACATTTCCTGTTAATGTTGGAAGTGTGAGTGTTTGCTCAGCCAGAATGGGCTCCACAAGTTGTTGTTCAGTTATGGATCCAGTATTTCCACTGGCAGCTAGCTGTTGCATGGCTAGTCTGCAAATTTCATGCATGGTAAGTGTACCTGTGCCTCCAGTTTGGCGAGACTCGTCAATGGTGAGTTCGTCATTTGGAGGTGTAGGAGTATGGCGTGGTATGGGAACACGTTGAAGCGGTAATTCGCTGAAGTTGTTTCCCTCACTCTGGGTAAAACCAGTTGCCATAGTCGTAGTAGTTGCCGGAATCGAGCCCAAAGGTGGAAAACCACTCTGATGGTCGAGACCGGTGTTGTTCTAGTAGCTGGGAACAGATTCCTTACATGAGCGGAACCTGTACTAGGAGGAGTTGGACCTCTGATGCGAGATCCTTCAAGTGGGGTTTGAGTAATTGGTACCTCAAACCCACTCGGGTTTTGCCAAC
>JAQIXT010001549.1:0-15058 GCA_034700445.1 Stenotaenia linearis
TGATTTTTGATTTTTTTGTAGCAAGTTGCCTTGAAAAATTTGGTTCAACGAAACAAACAAGAAGATAAATTACATGGGGCGCCATCTCAAAATTCAGCCATTAGTTTGCCCTTTATCGTTGTTAATACAAATAAAAAAACAGTTATCGACTGTTCGATTTCAAATGACAAGTGAGTTGGTATTGAAAACTATTTTTAGATTTTTTAAATTAAAAAAATTTTTTTATTAAGGACCGAGTACCTGTTTAATTTTGATAACACATTTGAAATCCACGATGACGTCGAGGTTTTAAAACGAATGGGAATGGCCTTAGGTTTGGAAAAAGGAGAAATTTCTAAAGAAAACTTAGAAAAGGCTCGACAAACTGTACCCAAAGCACTCGAGTCTTACGTGTACCGTACGTAGCGATTGATCTGTAATTAGTGGTTTATTTTTCACTTGAATTGTAGTTTCCTCTTTAGAAATGGCACAAGGAAAATCGTGTCAAACACACAGTTCGTCCATTACGGCCGGTCCAAGTGGAATAAGAAGCAATAGCAATTCACTCTTATCTAATTCCGGCATAATGACATTGAATAAGTTAAAAATAAATTTTTTTTTAATTTTTAAAAACTAAAAAAAAATTTTTTTTTTAGATCAAAAACTATATTACATATGGGCAACGGCCAAGAATCGACAGAAAATGAACCCTCACCCCGCGCTCTTTCCCGGCAATCGAGCGTAACTTCGTTTTCAGACAATCTCCAGTCGCAACCCGATTCAGAAGAAGATTATTCAGAAAGTGATTCAGAACAATCTGCGATGGAATAAGCTGTTAGTTTCCTTTTCATTTTTCTTTAAAATTTGATCTTCGTTTTTGAAGTTTTTAATTTTTTTTTTAATTCCTGATTTACTGAAAAATTGTACAAAATTAACTTCTGGTAATTGGTGTATAGAGTAAAGTCGTTATATGAAAAATGAGATTTTTTGTATGTTTTTGGAGGTTAAAACAAAAGGCTTGACATTGATTTGTTATTAACAGTCAGAACATTTGACTAAACTGTGCAAAAGTTCGATATAATGTAATTTCATTTAATTTTCATTTAGAATTAAGTAAATCTATAAATATGCACAGCATTGTATGAGAAAAACACAAAAAAATGTCTGTTACAATCACCTTTATATTCATTACGTTGTTGATTATTATTTCTTTTCTAGTGATTTATTTAATTTTGTAATCTTCACTGTCACTAAAAACACTTGTGAAATGCTTTTAATACGATTAAAATGTTTCACAATTTGTTGCAAGTCATTTGGGAAGTTGATGTGCCTGCCATATTGATATTGTTTTGAGTAAATTAATTTGATTTTTAATTTTTTTTTTCAATTATTTTAAATAACGGTTTTTAAAGACGATTTTAACAACGACGCTCTAAAATAAAACCAATATGGCTACTTTGACTGTAAATTCCAACCCTGGATATGACTAGTCTCAGGATACTAGTGCCCTTGTTAGAAAATAAAATTCTGCTAAGACCAAATTAACAAAAACACATTTTAAGAAAAGTCCTTCATATATTTTAAGCAGGCCAGATTTAAAAATGAAAAAAGATTTTTTTTTGAAAATTTATCATCAAGAAGGAAGAAATACATTTTCTGTGATTTGGGATTTGTTTGGATTTAGGAAAATCAACAGTATTTTTAGAACTTTCCAAAATGTATTACTTAATATTTGTAATTTCAACACAAAGCCAGTGTATGCCTTTTTATAAATGAAGAAAATTTTTTTTCCTTTGTAATTTGGCAGCCATTTTGTTTGATTAAGTGAAAGGGGATTGGAGTAATTAATGTAATATTTTTAATGTTTCGAGGAGGAAAATGGCTGCCAGAGGATGAAATGTGTACAGTTAATGTGTATTTGAGCATTTTTATTACAATTTTAAATGTTCAATTTCCCCCTGCTTCAATGTAACACTCGTTTGACAATTTTATTTTTTTCACACGAAATTATTAAGGGGGATGGAGGGAAACGTTTTGCCATATTACTGACAAGTTAATAAAAACGATGAAAATTTTTTTCTTATTTTTTTATTATTAAATTTTCGCAAAGATAACAGATCCGATGTTGCAATCAAATGAAGTATCAACTGCCATTGCAAAAATAAAAGAATACAAGTGAATTTCGTCCCGTTACAAATGACTAGAATGTTCAAACAGCCAACTTTAATACGATAAAATGGAATGTTTCATACTCAGTTATCTCGGTTTTAAAAGGAATGTCTTTGCTTTTTAGTATTTCTTTCTTGGTCGCGTGTTCATGTAAATATAAGCGACGATGATGCCGGTTATTAGTAGCAGCACTGGTAAACCAACCGACCAAAATTTTTGCTTCATTTTGCGGTTTTCTTGCTTTCGTTCTCGCTTTTCTTTACTCGTTTCTTTCGTTTTGGCCCCTTTTAATTGTCTCATGTTTTATTTGCTGAAATTATGCAATGAGGAATAGATGCAACACGTTTATCGAGTATTTTTCGTGTTTTACCTTTGGTTCTTCTTTTATTAATTGCTGGGAATGTTTAATCTGAAATATAAAGTCGTGATTAAAAATGTGTAAATGTATTTTAATTATCTATACACGGAAATTACCGTGGTTTGTTTGTAGCGGTTATAAAAACAACAAACACATCCAGATGCCGAGAAAACCGGAAGTTCCACATCATTACCGGAAGTTTGATGGCATTTTATTTTTCGGACAATTAGTATTACGTTTGATGGTTACGTTAAGTGATGCAAATGTGTGAAAAAGTTAATTGGTTTAATTTGATGATTATTAAGAGTCTGTTAAGTTGCGAAGTGGTTAATTTTTTTTATTTTTAATTTGTTGATTTTAATTTATTAAATTTTTTTATGATGAAACATTTTATTTGCTTTTCAAAGTACAAATTTTATTGATCATTGTAAATGATAAATGAGTTTTTTAGAAAAAAAAATTATCATTGAGGTATCGGTCTGAGTGATTCAGTCTGCGTGTAAAGCAACGAGTAGAAGTTCTGGTTTCGAGATTAGTGAAAAGGGAATTTATCATGGCGCCTACTCGGATCATCCGGTAGAATTTTCCCGTGAAATTCAGGTTAGTAATAAAAAACAAGCACATGTTTGGACCGAATCATTCCATTTACCGAACCGAAATTCAACCATAAAATGCAAGCGAGATGTTACAAAATCATTGCAAAATTTTCCCGTTTTGAGCCAAAACGAAGCATCGAAAGATGATGTTATTCCAGTTACCAGCTTTTTTTTATTCATATATTACAAATAATTATTTTTTTTTACGCAAGTCAAGATCAACTAATTAATTGCAACTTCAAACATGATTCATGCAACTTTCAAGAAAGACTCGTTTAAATCTTCGCGTTCACAGGAGAAAAGTTTGTGATGATTCGATAAGCTCGTATTTCATTTTTTTTCTACTCTTAAAGTTTATATTACACAGCAATTGAGTTTAAAAAATATTTCGTTTTGTTTATTTTCAGATTTAGATCAGTATTTTTTCCAACTGAAAATTTCAGTGCTTTGATGGTGGTACAAACAATAATAAATAAAAACCTGCCTTCAAACGCGGGCGACATCGAAAAGCCCGGTTCGAAAATGACGGCAAGAGCTACTTTGACGTGTCGCCAAAACTCGCATCCTTTCCAAGACCGGACTTTAAATCTCGATCAACCGGCCAAAGTGGGCAGATCGGTGGCCAGAGTGAGACCCGCCGCCAGTAACGCAATCTTCGATTGCAAAGTTTTATCTCGAAATCACGCACTGTTGTGGTACGATAATGGGAAGGTAAATTCGCGTTTTTTAAAATTTAATAAGAGAAAAGTGTGTTTCCGCCATTAAAAAGTGGAAATTTGACGCGTTAGAAGCGAAGGTCAGTCGGTTTTGCTTGAAAATGGAAAAAATTGTAGTTTGGGATGGTCATTTTCTGGTGCATGATTGGCCTTGGCTCTCTTAAAACGATCCTCAGGGCTTTTCATTGGCTTTTGAGTGAAGAAAGGATTAAATTCTCATCTGCGATTCAAATTGTTCACTTTTGTCAACGTGCCAACTGTCAATAAGAAATTCCTATCGTTTGAGAGCCTCTATTTTTAAACTTTTTTTTTTTTTTAGTCAAAAACTGAATGAAATTTTTTTATAATTTAAAAATTTTGGAATTTTTCAGTTTTATTTGCAAGATACTAAAAGTAGCAATGGAACTTTCGTCAATAATCAGCGATTGAGCAAAGGATCGGAGGAAAGTGCGCCGCGTGAAGTATGTTCCGGCGATATCGTTCAGTTCGGCGTCGACGTGATGGAAAATTCGCGCACTGCCAAAGGTTTAACTCTTTGAAAACGAGTTTTATTTAATTCTTATCGCCTTTTGTTTGGATAGTTACGCACGGGTGCATCGTGGCCACTCTGAAGCTTTATTTACCTGACGGCAAAGAAGCCAAAGCGAGGTATTTAGTCGAGCGTTGCCATGGGAACGGCGCAATTTAATTTTCTTTTTATTATCGACCAAACAGCCCTTCAACTTTGGTTATGTCTCCATTAACCGGTCCTGGTGGGATCCCAACTCAGGAATTATATCAACTCGCGCAGTATTTACAAGAGGCGCTTCACCGCGAACAGCAATTGGAGAGCAAATTGGTCACTTTACAGAAATTAGTTGCAAATTCAACCGAAGCTTCGGAAAGTGGCTGGAAGGTAATTAATTCGTTTAATTGAGTGTTAAATTTTTAATTTTTGTTGATTTTAGCTGATTTTTATTGAATTTTGTTGAATTTTGGTAATTTTTTGCTGATTTTTGTTGAATTTTGTTGATTTTTGTTGATTTTTATTGATTTTTGTTGGTTTTAGGCCCTGATTGACGAAGATCGGTTGCTGACACGCCTAGAGATTCTTGAAAGTCAGCTGCAGACTTATTCAAAGAGTTTCGGCGATGATAAATTAAGAGAAGAGGTGTCTAGACTACAAGACGATAAAAATAATTACCAAATTAGTGCTAAGGAATCGCTTATGAAGGTTTTGCAGGAGAAATTAGAAACATTGCGAAAACTACAAGACGTTGAAGTAATTTCTGGAGTTTTGTTTGATTTTTAAATCCAATTTTAATTTGTTTAATTTTTTTTGTTGCTTTGAAGCATAATTTAGGTAACGCTGAATACGAATGCATCCACATGCGCGACGTTTACGATAAAACCCAAGGAGAAATTCGAGAAATAGCCGAAAAGTACAACAAACAGTTGCAAGAAATTCAACAGTTGAGCGAACAGTTGCAGGAAGTGCAAGACAAACACTCAGATATCGTTAAAAATTTGGAAAGTGACAAAAACGGTCTCCAAAACGACTGCGAAGAACTGAGAAGACAGGAAAAGGCTTTGCAGACAAAGGTTGTTCATAAATTCATTAATATTCTAATTTATTAATTAATTAATTAAATTTATTCATTCACAGATCGAATCTCTTCACGCCGACAACAAATTTATCGAACAGCAATTAATGGAAATCAAAATAAACGCGGTGCGTCGAGAGAAAGACGAAGATTCGAAAAATGTGCCATCGACCGAATTTCGAAGTATTTTAATAAATTATATTAATAAATAAATTATAATTAATTAAAATTAATTAATTTCAGATACAGATTCGCCCGTTAATACGTTATTGGAAAAAATCGAAGACGAAATGGAGAATAATTTGCGCGGTGCGCTGCGACACACCGAAGACGAAGTCACTAAACTGAAAAGTAGAATTTTTTCCAACTGAATTAAGTCGCTAAACTTGAATTTTTATTTTATTTTTTAAAGAACAACTTCAAGTATCAGAAAAAGAACTGATAGAGAATAAGGATAAAGTGAACGATTTAGAAAGTAATATTTTAGTTTCGTTGAATTTTATTTTTTCTAAATTTTGTAAATAATTTTACGAGCGTTTGGTTTTCTAATTTTAATTTGGATTTGGAACTGCAAATTTTATGGGACATTGGAAAAAATATCTTATTTGCGTATTTTAGAGCAATTAGAACAATCGTTACTGAATGCTGCACAGAGCATGAACCAAATTAAGCAATGCGAGGGTGAGTTATGAAATGAAAATTTGCATGAAATGAATGTACGTAACTTTTTTTATGATTTTTTTGGGGTGTCCCTAGCAAATCTAAATTATTTAAGTAAAAAAAGAAATTTTTAAAAGAATTTTGTGATTTTATTGCATGCGTTTACTGACTAATTGGCTTTATTGTATTTGTGATTAACTGGTTTGGTGTTGTTTTGATTTTGTGTGGGTGTTCATGAATTGTGTAAAAGGAAAAAAAAATTTGAGGTTTTTGAATTTTTTTATTTTGTGATTCATGGACACTCTTAAATCGCGAGACGTGATTGAGTGAATTTATGGTTTTGTTTATGTTTTTATGTTTTTTTAATTTTTTTTTACAGTTCAGTTGAAGGAGTCGCGAAGTATCGATGAAAATAGCGTGGCAATCACAAAGCATTTACAAGGTTTGGAAGTTTGTTGAAAATTTTAAGAAAGTTACAAAATTTGGTGAAATTTGGTGAAAATTTGCAAAATTTCTTGAACATTTGCATAATTTCTTGAAAATTTGCAAACTTTGTCGAAATTTCTAAACAAAATTCCTTATTTTGAGAATTTATTGTTGCTAACTTTTTAAAAAATTTATTATAAATTCATAGAAAAATGAACTTAATTACTTTTTCTTTTCAAAATCAGACGAAATCCTCCGCCTCGAATGCGAGCTGAAACAAGCCCAATCAAACGACACTTCCCTCATAATCTGTAAAAACCAAGAAAACGAATCAAACACGGGTCTCATCAACCACATCGGAGAACCAGAAGCAAACCTAAACAACTCGCTCAAAGCCGAGATAGAAAAACTAAAAGGTAACAAAGAATCAAAAAAAAAAAAAAAAAAAATTTCATAAAAGTGCATGAAAATCCATTTCGTTGTAATTTCCAATTATTTCTCCTTACATTTTAGCACTTGGTATTTCGGTTTAATCCTTGTTTATGTTGCATGTCTGACACGTTGTGGTTTTTCCCGTTTCTTTTCTCCATGTAGCACAAACTGAGTATTCCAACACTCACAGCGATATTAAAAATTGTTGCGTAATCATCCTTAAAGGTGTGTTTGCTTTGCATCCGCTGTTTACATGCTTTGTAATTAATTAATTAATTGATTAATTCAATTATTTTGTCCGGGGGAACTGCGCTTGATTAATATGTAATTCATTTGTAATTCGCACGCATGCTTTTCATTTATTTAATTCATTAATTGTTGATAATTAATCAAAAGTGATTAAAAATAATATTTTCGACATTTTTATTAAAATTATTAAATAGAATTATTAGCAGAGACACGCGAAAAGAAAAAAATGGCCGAAAGTGACACGGCGAGGATTAAAGGTGAGTTTTTTGGATTTAAAAAAAATTTTTTTTAATTTTTTAATTTTTGAAATTTTTTTCCAGTTGAATTGGAAGACGCGTGTAATTCGGCTAAAAAGTATATGGAGGAGATGTTAGTGATCCGTCAGCAGCTGCAAAATGCGCAACAGCAGTCGAAAGATAAATCGGATGTTGTGGTCAGATTACAAGGTGGAAATATGAAATGTGTGATTTTGTTACGTGGAATGTGTCCTAAGTTCGGTTTTTGGCTTTGTTTGCAGAGCAATTGGTGAAAGCCGAAGGTGCGACGAAGCAGCAGGTTGTGGCGTTGAAGGAGAAGTTGGCGGAAGAGCAACAGAGGAATAAGGATGTTGCGGATGAGGCTAACAATTTGAGACGTAATTTATTTTATTTTATTTTTTTTGTGGAAAAAAATCAAAATTTTAATTAAAAAAAAAATTTTTTTTTTAGAGCAATTGGCTGAAGCACAGCAAAGTAATAAGCAGACGTTAAATGAAGCGAAACAGATGAGAGGTGGGTTAAAAGGGTTATTTTTTTAAAAAATTTTAATTTTTTTTTTTTTTTTTTTTATATATATAGATAAAATGAATTCATTAATGGAGGAAGTTGAAAGGAGATCCAAAACTGAATCTCAGTCCGGAGACAACAAAACTTCAGGTTTGAATGTGAAAAGTTTATGTAAATGATTCGAATTTTCATTAATTACAGATGAGTATCTCACTTTGAAAGAAGATTGTTCGAGTCTAAGAAACCGCTTACACACAACCGAAGCTGAAATGCGAAAGTAAATCGACCGAAATCGATCAAAACAAACAAAACCTAACCTTCCCCCCCCCCCCCTCACTTTGATCACAGGGCTCACAACGAGTATGAAAAACTTGAAGTAACGTACAAACAACTTGCTGATTATTGCTCAAGTTTGGAAAAGAGTATGGACGTCGACAAAGGAGGCGACGAACCTGATGATTTGGCTGGCCAGGTTAAAAAAAAAATTTAAAATTAATTTAAAATCAAACAAAAAATTGACGAATTTAATCCCCCACAGGTCATTGAACTTCGAAATCAGCTACTCAAGTTACAGTTGCAATATAACGAATGTAATGACGAAAGAGCTCGACTTCGAGAAGCACTGTCGATACGAAACGAAGATTACAGTTTACTTTCGTACCAAACACGAATGGTAAATACAATTTTAGATTTTAATTTTATTCCGCCTTTGCACTACGAGTTGTGAATAATTCACAAACTAACATTTCGCTTCACTTTATTAACTTTATTCCAGCCATTAATTAATTAACCAAAAAAGATGCACTGGTGTGTGTTGCAATTTTACAAATTTGCTTTTATTTTTTTTTCTTATTTGTAATTTTCTTTCAGATTTGGCGAAATATCTACATTTTATTAGGCGTTATTAGCACTTTCTTGGTGCTAACATATAGTGTCTGGTAAAAGGCTAAATGGCTAAATCGCGCACCGCTCAACGAACCTTTCTTTCGCAACTAACAAATTTTCGAATTTTTCGAATAATTTTTCACTTTTCAACATAATCCCCGAGCAACCTTTGTTTCAGATTTCGGCCTGCTCCGTCATCCCACTAATCTTGTTGATCCTTGGCATCGCGCTAGCATTTTATCCAACTCTGGCTTCCGTAACGGCTACAAACGACACTCCCCATCCGCCATGATTTTGAACGCTACAAACAAACCGTTTCTGCGGGATTAGTACGAACATCTGATCTGATGAAATACAAGTCAGAGTGAATGATGTAGTGATTTTTAATTTTTATCTTATTTCTTGTATATTTTCAAAGAGTTTTTCTCAGAGGTTTTAAAACTCTTTAAATTTTCTGTGAAATAAATATCTAATATTAATTAATTAACATTTCTTTGTGCGGAGCAGGCGAATTTCTTTTGTTTTTTTTCCTTAATATTTGCTAATTTTCTCGCCTTTCTTTGTTTCGCTTATCTAATAACGCTTTTTTGTATGAGAATTGTGTGTGTGAATGGATATTAGAGTTTATCATATCGGGAACTCGATTTATATAAGAAGAAAATGAAGAAATGGATAATTTTTTGCACGAAAATTTGAAAAATGAAAAATTTGGACGCCCTTGGCAACTAACTGTATTTGAACGTTAGGCCTTTTCTATACACTTAAGTAGTTTTGTGAACCAAATGTTCGTTTCTAACGGTGAAGTGAGTGAAATCACGTGAAACGACGGTTTTAATGGAATCGAATCAGCACTTGAAGATTTTTAGTGTTTGAAGTTTGACCTGATTTTTTTATAATTCGATTATGATACTTGTAATTCACTGTAGTGCGTTTAGGATGTCAGAATTTTTTTAAAATGCAAGACGGAAAGAAGGAAATTATTTGATTTGTTTTCGAATATTTATGAAGTTGATTGTTTGACATTTCTCGCAATTGTATGCGATTATCAACGGTCAAGGATGATAAGAATTCTATTTTATTTTATTAATTATAAATGTGTTTATATTCATAGAAACTCATTAAACTTTTTGATTTTCACGTTTTTGATTCCTAAGGGATCATCGACGTGAGAGAAAATCATTAAAAATCGATATTTTTCATTAAACATTCAAAAAATATTGAAAAAATATTGAAAAAATGAGATTTTTCTATTTATTCAAGCGCTATTAAATTTAGATTTTATCTTTTCAACGTATACGATGTTTCCGTCTTGCATTTATCGAAGTTAAAATTCGAGGAAAAAGAGGAGGAAAAAAATCTGTCTTCCTAAAGAAGTGAATCACATCTACAGACAGACCAAATCCGGATCCAATGGATCGAAATAATTTGTTTAACTGCCATAGGATGTCATATAGTAGAACTATTTTCCTTCGTACAAATTCTTCACTATTTTTTACGTTTTGGCAGTAGATGAATTCGTTTGTAAGACTCGTGTGCAAAACACGAGCCTTTGTAAAGTCCTATGTATATAACCCAGAGAGTAACCAGTGATTTTCCTTTGTCTTCTATTTAAGGTGGATTTTGAAGGTGAAATATGTGTTTGATACAACTGTGGTTCGATTTTATGTAATTTTTAAATAATTGTCAAATTGTCCTTTCAGGTTGTTTGTATAATTTAATAGAATTTTTTGAAATATTATCAGATACGATGAAAAAAGGGCAATTTTGTTGAAATACTCAATTGTATTTATTATGGACAGCTATTATTAGTTGAAAATTTCTTGCTGCATGTATTCTAGTCGCTGAATTGTTTATTACGGCTTGATTTCTCTCTCTTGTTTACGAAATTGCAATTTATGTTTTGTATTTAGTTACATGTTTTGGTGAGTTATTTGGTTTATTATTTTTGTTTTTGAAATTTTCTTGGTGTATATGTGAGAAATTAGATTTTTGTGATATAATTTGGTGGAAAATGTTGGCTTTGGGGATAATTTTGTTTTAGTTTGTCGGTTTAAAGTTGAATTGTTCTTCCGTTTGTCAGTTTATTTAATGCCACAGTTGGAGGGGTTGAAATTGTAAGGTAATTGCAGTTAATTAATGAATAAATCCTATGTACAAAAGTATAAATTACATTAAATTTTAAATATTGAAAAAATGTAGTTTGTTTTATATAAACATGAACATAAATTTTATTAAATTAGCAACTTTAAGTGAGGATTAAAATTGATTTACAATTCACATAAATAATGTTAATCTAATTGAAGTTGACTAAAAGCCTCTAGAAGGGCTTAAGCTGATCAATTAACTTCACATATCTTTCAAATGTGACGTTTTAATCCACATAATCCTTAGAGGTATATCAATTTTTAAGAGGAAATTGAAAACAAGAAAAAATTAGATTTACCATAAATTTATTATAAATATCTAATATACATTAAGCATTTACCGGAAAGGTAAATTTCCCAGCTAAAAGAATGAAAATTTCAATTATTTACGCAAAACATTTGCAGATTTTTATTTTTGTTTTGATTTTTTTAACTAAAATTTTATAGTTTTTGCTAAAATTGGCCACAAAATTTCAAATTATTTGCACAAAACCACACTACATGCAAAAATTATGCAATTAATGTATATTTATTTCTTGCAGTGTTTATAGCAATTGGACCAATAAGTAAATCCTAGAATAGTTCACTCCTTTTGCCAAAATATACATTATTGTTATTGCACAATTAGTCCAAATATTTGAAGTTATTTTTAAATCTCATCTAATGCATGACTAATGTGCAGTAAATGTGACCTATGATTCGTGCAAATTGAGCTCAGTGTTTACCATTTATATCTGTCCTTTTATGTAATTAAGATTTATGAATCCTTGAACAAAGAGAAAACGAAACTAAAAAAACAAACGAAACTTTCCTCAAAAAAAAAAAAATTGGCGCCCAAAATCTTGGTAAACTTTAAAGATCTTGCTGTTAATCAGTCAATCACACGGTTAATTTAGGTCGATGTACTTAATTAGAAATACGGAAGCAAAACAAGGATAAACTTAGATTGACTTTATATATCGCTTCAATGTAACAATAACATCAAGAGTTGATGGACGTCCGGAAACGAAAGTACGAAAACGGAAAAAAAGAGATTTACAAAAACTTATGTAATTAAATTTATTGTAAAAATTTAATTTACATTTTTACATTTAAGTTTACGAACACTTGTAAAACCACAATTTACAAAATTTACAAAAGCTATTTAAAGTGTGGTTTTATTACCGTAAATGTAACGCACAGTTCTTTTTTACAACAAATTTAATCGTTTTACAATTTGTAAATCTGTTTTTTTAATAAAAAATAATTAGAGTTATAATCATCGATTAAAAAAATTAAAGGAAAAATCAAGAGAAATCTTCTTCCATTTTTGGACATTCTTCCAACATCCCAATATGGAAACCATGGGGCTAACAACTCAATTCACCCCCAGCGTGGGAGAAATGTCTCGGATTTCTACGTCGGTGCGCCCTACAGCTGCCGAAATTACTTCGCTGACTAATCTGGTGCAGAAACCGTTTAAAAATAGCAGCCAATGCGGCGGAGAAAGTTCCCAGACGCCATTTTGACTGTCGTCCACCTTAACTTTCTACTTTCCCTTCCTCGATCTCTTCAATCAAGAAATCGGAATTTATTTTCGAGGAAGTAAAAACGGGTAATTTCACTTTTATTTTTATTTTTTTTAAATTAATACAAAAGAATTGTTTATGATCGTATCGGTGAATGCCTTTCCCCATGTGGCCGGCTTTTAAAGGCGTGACATTCCATTGTTGAGTACTTTGTAAGAGTTGCTACGTGACATTTACAGCGTTGATGAAAAATGGAAAAGATAAAGATTCCGGTAGTTCCGTTTTGTTTAATGCCGAAAGCATTAAAGATTTATGGTATTAAAATATAAAAGAAAAACATAATTATTTATTCATGGTCTTTTTAATACGTTTTATATTGTTTGTTTGAATATTAAATGATGTGTTGAGTTACTGAACTTCGGTTTATTTAAATATTTAATGCGAAAGTTTTATTTTATTTATTTTTTTTATCAAAATTATTTAAAAAATGTGTTTCATTCGTTTGCACTAAACAGCTGATTTAAATTGAAGGTGACGTATGTTCACCTGTATGTGAATCAGTTTTTAATCGATAACGATCGGTTGTTTTTTAATGTGAAAAAGTACCTAAACCCCCTTTTTGAGTGAGGGCTGATGTGTGCTACTCTAGAATCGCCGAGTCTGTTCGCCATCTTGCGACGAGTCGGAAAAGTGTTTAGTTGCTATAGAAACGGTTGAAAAATGGAGACCGAGTGGTTCGAATCGTAATATCCGAATTTTATTGTCAGAAAAAACACTAAGTTGTTATTTTTCATATTCCAGAAAAAATGATCAACGCGTTCTCAGACAGCGAGCTCACCCGCAAAGCACAACTCGTCACCGCTGAAATACGGAACGAAACTCGCCACCAATAAACACACCTCCAACAACCTGCTGCTGAAAATTGAACTTCCCGCTAAACTTTCGATCAACCTCCGGGTCGTGGCCCGACCCTAAATGACGTCACAATAAATAATTTTCCATAACAATACTCGACAATTTTTTACGTCACAAAATCTCAACCGCACCAAAATGTACAACAACGATCCGGATGCCGTGTACAGAGGCGGAGACTACGGCCCCTATTACGAGCAGACTTACGGCTCTGGCGGCACTGCGGAGCCGGAGCCGGACGAGGAAGAAGGAGAAATGGTGGCCACCGAGCGAGAACTAGCCGAAGACGCCCAGTGGAAGCGAATTCAACAGAATACGTTCACTCGGTGGGCGAACGAACACCTGAAAACGGTGAATAAACACATTGGCAATTTGGAGACGGATTTATCCGACGGGTTGCGATTAATCGGTTTGGTCGAAGTTCTGAGCGGAAAGCGGCTGCCGAAACACAACAAGCGACCCACGTTTCGTTCGCAGAAGTTGGAAAATGTGTCGGTTGCTTTGAAGTTTCTCGAGGAAGACGAGGGAATTAGGATTGTGAATATAGGTAAGGTGTGGTCGGTGTAACGGGGTGTTTTTGAAGGGGGGTTTGGGTGGGAGGTTGTTGTAGCGAGGGTGTGATGGCCTTTTGAGTTTTGTCGGGGGCTGGGGTTGATTTTTTTATTTTTTTTACTTTTTTTTATTTTTTGTGGATTTTGAATTTTGAATTTTTTTTTTTAAAAAAAAAAGGAAAAAAAAATGGTTGTTTGTGTTGGTTAGTTTTAATAACCCGGTTTTATTGATTTGTGTTCGTTTTAATTTTTTTTATTTTTTTATCCTGAATTCCACTTATGGTATAAAACAAAGTGATGGTTTTGGAAAGAGGACAGTGGCACACCCCTGGAAGTGTAAAAATTACAGGAAATTCGAAAAATTTTCGAAAAAATTCGAAAAATTTGAGAAAATTTGAGAAAATTTGCAAAAAATTCAAAAATTTGAATTTGAAAATTATTGAAAAATTCGAAAAAAGACGAAAACTTGCGAGAAATTCGAAAAATTCAAAAAAATTCAATATTTTTGTTAAATTTTTTGAATTTTTCAAAATTTACCAAAATTGAATTTCTTATCCATTAAGAAAGTGGCGCCATCTTTTAACCCCGCATTAAATTCAAATTTAAATGCTAAGGTGAGTAATCCAGACGTTACGTCACTTTAATAATTCAATAACGCGAGATTTTCGCGATAAAAACACAAAACCTGTGAGAAATCGAGTTACATTACGGTTTATTTCTTGAAATTAGGCCTAAAGTCAGAATGTGGAGTAGGTTAGGCTTGCGGTGCAATCTAATTGAGATTAGAACGTGACAATCATTTAAATTAGCGCAAACAGGACACCATTTTGCTTTTAAGTTGAAAAAAAATTTTTTTTTTGATTTTTAAAGTTGTAAATTATGTGTAAAATCAAGTCAATGCCCCTTTTTGTTGCATTAATTGTGTTGTACAGATGTTTTTCTGCAGATGGTTGGAGATTAAAATTAATCCTGGAGTTTAGGAGTGAAGGAAAGTGAGGTTTATAAGAATTTGAATTAATTTGTATGAAGTTGTAATGGTTAAAGGTGTTTAATAGATGTTGTGTTTGAGTTTTTTAAGAAGTTTATAATTTTTTGTAAATTTTGGTGAAATATATAATTTTTTTTT
>JAQIXT010001550.1:0-15056 GCA_034700445.1 Stenotaenia linearis
CAAAAGCGTTGAGAATCACGTTACTTCAACGGTAAGAGCTCTTGCTCACTTTTGGAGCTTTTGCTTCACTTTAATCAATCCAGCCGATGTATTCCCCTTTAGCATATTATAAACTCACAATAGTAACACAAAAAAAACCCCTTTGACGCATTAGAAAATTTGCATGAAAAGAAAAATCAGTTTCTCAACTTTGCTTTTAAGCAAAGTTAATTTTTCAACCTCCTTTGATGCTGATTAACTCTTAAAACTTTTTCTTTCCTCATTCAAACCTATTTAAAAGCCCCACGAGCCCCTTCTGCGAAAATAAGGAGGAAGAAAAGAGGAAAATAAAAAAAGTTTGTGTCCAAAAAATCCATTACAAACTTGGATCTCTTCCCCGCCCCCCTAGTGAACATAAAAAAAATATAACAAGTTGCTGACAAAATATTTTGCTCAACACCAGCCTCGTTTTTCTCTCCCTGTGGCGCCATTTTGAATCATAGTGTGGATTCGTCTCCAGAGGGCAGTGCTGTGCGAGTTTGTAGCAAAAAGTAGGAAGGAAGAAGCGATATGGTTGTAGGCCGAGTGAATTTCCCTCTAGTCCTTTACTCGCTACGTCTTAACGTGGTAATATTTTTCAAATTGTGCAAACGTGAAGCGCATGCGCTCAGATGCCAATTTGTATTCGGGAATACGGTCGAACCCCGGTTTAACGAAATTGAAAAACGAAAAAAATTCTTTTTAAAGAGTTTGAGTTGTAACGTTAACCCCGTTATAACGAATTTGAAAAATAATTTTGTTATATCGGGGTTTTTGTTCTTATGTAAATGTTATTTAAACAAAACAAACATTTATTAACGTAAAAATCAATTTTTAACGGTAAAAAAGTGAATTCTATACGTAAAAACGAAAAATTTCAAATAAACAATTCGTAACGGGTGGGTTTTCGTTATAACGAAATTTTTTAAAAATCCGAGTTTTCAAATACTTCGTTATAACGAGGATTTTGACATACGGATTCGTTATATCGGGGTTCAGCAATTTTTTTGTTTTATGCTTTGTTTCCACCATAGAATCGATGATTCCTCGGTTACGAAAGTCATTAAAGGATAATTTGCAACGAGATAAGAAGTTTGGTTTGTAGTGACACCGAGTCAGTCTTAGTTTGTAGTGAGTAATTGGAATTAATGCGTGAAATGTGCGTTTAGTGTCGTTAAAGTTGACTTGGCTGTTAATTAAGTGTGATGTGCGTTGTTGGTGTTTAATAAGGGGAATTTCGGATGGATTTTTGATGGTTTGTTTATGAATAATGCGTTTTCTTGAGACAAATAAGATTTAATTACATCGTCGGACACGATATTGGTTTCGGTCGGTTGCAAGTAATTGCTGTATTCATGAATATTGATGATTGCCGTCGGCGTTTGGACGAGGCAAGAAAAGTACAAATGAAATGCACTGTTTTGTGAGTAAATAAGGGAAGTTTGGTGTTGGTTAATGAGATGAGTGATGGTATCAAAATTGACTTGGAAGTTAAAGAAGATGGAATTTAAGAATTTTTTTGTGAATATCTGTGTCACGTGATGTAATTGAGTTAAAGTTTGGTCGTTTGTTTGTTGGTTATGAAAATTCATGGTTTGTGTGATATTAAAGGGTGCAGTGAATTCTGTGCTATTTTTTAAAGATGATAAAGGGGAAAAGTAGTATAACAAAGGAGTCGGAATGTAAGTTTTGTTTTTACTTTAAACTGTAGTATTTAAATATGAAATATTTTAATGCGCTTTAATGCAAATCATTTGATCTTGAACATTGAAAAAAGTGCCACTTGAAGCAAACAATTGATTTTAACTAGTAAATATATTGTATTTCATCAATTCTAAGACCATTTATGAAAGGAAAAAATAGACTTCTAAACTCCATCTTTTCTTTTGCAACGCCAACAATACTCTTCATTAACATAATTATATAAAATGTAAAACATTAACTCATTATTACTTAACAATAATAATTAATTCATAACCCGAATAATAAACCAATTACCGTTTGCTTCATCCATCTTTTAGTAATAGTTTTTCGAGAATGACATTGGTTAACTCGACTTCCCAGCATTACCCCACCGTCATCAAACTTTAACATTCTTTAATATACCGTTACTATAATCTACACTGCGTCAAAAACTTGCATTTACAAATATTTACAGAATATAAAGGTTAACAACTGCTCTTACATTTACAACTTTTTGTAAATGTGTAAATCAGTTATTGTAAATGTAAGATTTACATTTGTAAATGTGACTTTCAATCCTTACAAAGGTGTAAAAGTGGTGTAATAGTGTGTAAATTTCATCTTTCTAAGTGTAAATATGGTGTAAATGTGATGTGTAAAGTGTCTTTTTTTATCATGTAAAGGTGTATGTAAATGAAGTATTTATACACACCAGTAAAGCAGTTTTAAATGTATTTTTTCATTTACATTTACACGGTTTTTACATTAATGTAAATTCCATTTTTTATGCAGTGCTAACCATCTACTTTCCAGACATCTCGTAATCCATTTCTCTAAATATTCAAAACCTTCTTTTCAACCGTTTTATTTCCTTTAACTCCTCTTCAATCCAAACCGTCTCCTTCCTTTCACCCTTTCCTCAAAACATTAACAGACAAATTCACCCAGTCTCCTTGACCCCCTAGACCGCTTAATACGTTGGCGAGTGGCGTCGAGCCGCTGGAAAGTGGGCAAGATTTTTCAAGCGTTAACTCGCCCATCGTTTCGACTCCCAACCTTTTGTTATTCTTATCACCGTGCACAGCCAAGTGGCATTATCGCCTTACATCCATCTTCATTTCTGCAAATTCAACATGTGCCATCCTTAATCTAGCCACCGGGTCAAAACGCTGGCTGCTATTTAAATAATTCATCAAGAGCGTCATTAGCAATTCTTTTTGTGCACTTTATGCTCAATAGCTGATGATCCCATTCATGGTCCTTTTGTTTAAATTATGCATTACCTTTTTCCCCCCTCATTGCTCAAAAGCCACTTGATTACGCCTTCTTCTCGTGATCCCATGATTACCGGACTTCGAAATGGCTCTTGCAGCTGCATTGTAAATTCTTGTGCACTGTCCCTAGGTGGCACTCAACAAAAATCCGCCATATTGATCCGCCAAACAAGTAAATTGGAATCCACCAGCAACGACTCCTGGTGGAGACATTGAAAAGTGTATCGCCATTTGCATGTCCCGCATGTAAACAAAAAGTTGCCGGAACCAGGACTTGGGTGCGTTTTTTTTGGACTTTTGGTGGGGAGTGGAGGGGTTTATGGGATTTGTTGGTTGTCAAATTTGGGGGTGACAGTAATTGGAGTTTGAAATTTAATTTTGGATTTTTGGTTTGTGGAAGTGGGGAATCGGTTGGATTGATGAGGGTTTGGTTTGCATCTGTTTAGTGTCTTTTTGTTCAGTGGTTTGTGAAAAAGTTAATGGGGAAGTTTCTGTTCTATTGTGGGGGTTTGGGTTTAGGGCTGGGGCTGGGGGATGTGAGGACAACTATTTTTCTGTGGATATTGTTTCTTTATTTGAGTTTGAGTTTCTTTATTTACAAAGGGGTTAATGGTCTTGGAAGCCGGGGTTGAATGATGGAAAGTTGGAAGAAATGTGGGATTAATAGTAGGAATGAGTTTGAAATGCAAAAGAAGTGCAGAATTTAGTGATTGTATATAGAAAGTGTGTACAATTTAGCAAAATGTGTAGAAAATTTGCAGAATTTACTTAAATTTTGCAGAAAATTTGCAGAAAAATCTTCAATAAATTGTAGTAAATAATGCAAAACAGGAAAAACTAGAAAATTACTAGAAGAATTTGCAGAAAATTAGCAAAAACTTACAGAAAATGATAAACCTGCGATAAATCGATGAACTATTCCTGAAAATACTTACCAAAACCAAAAAAATCAGCAAAATCCATCAAAATATTACACAAAATACCCTAACTCCATAAGAAACTAACAAAACAACCCCAAAGTATAACACAAATAGTATAAATATTTCAGAAAAATCCCACAATCCACCTCCGATGGGTCGAATACGTCCTCTAAAAGCCCCTTTCACTCGAAAGCCCGAAGCAAAGCATTGGTAAAACCATCCATCCACATATTTCAATTGAGCTCTTAGAATTTAATACAAACGCATTTAATACTACCAAAGCATGTAATAACATTTTAATAAACATAACGACAATATCATTGCTGTAATTGAACACTTACTAAATGCGATAATGTAAATTACAGCGTAATTTTGCAATATAATACGCCATAAACGACGTCTACGGCGTTTGAAAATTGAGACCTAAGAACTTAAACTCGAAAGTGATTTGATGACTAAATTATGATGTGTGGAATGGGATTGGGCAAATTGGATTCTGGCAACTCAATATACGGACTGGATTAGAATGGCAGCTTAGTTGGCAATCCAAACACATCCATTTATAAAACCGGGCGTAAAAGCCGGTGATCCAAATTGCAATTTCTATTGGATTTTTGGTTATGTGAGAGGTAAAAGCGAGAACACATGCACTGACTTTCAAAGAGTGAGTTTATTCCCACCAGTAACAAGATATATACGGGTTAATTTACATTCCCCGGGTCGGGGGACAAACACGAGTTGGACTGGTTTGTGACAACTGACCATCCAAGTGACTCGTAATATATCAGTGATAAAATAATGCGAGTTTAGATAGTAAATTATCAACAACTACAACTGTTTCTGTTCTGCTCGGGTGAAAAATGCAATACAGTAAAGGCTGGTTCAAATTCAGCCATTTTGAATGAAGTGAGTTCTCATTGGTTCATTGGGCGAGTTCCAAGTATATAAAGTTTAACAAATTGAACTCCGTACTTTCTTACTTTTTGCCAGGCAAGTACTTTTGCACACCCCACTTTTAACGATACAATCCAAAACAAGATGAGGATCTTGATCATCAAGACGTAGAAGGAAGGAAGGAATACTGCTTAAGGTCACAAGCGGCTACAAAGGCTATACGTGACCTGCCACAAAATCAGTAATAAGCTCAAATCAACACAATGTTAACAAGACATAGATCCTTGACAAGGATCTATGTCAAATTTTGATCTAGAAATCCTGTATACAAATTTTCCGTTTATAGGGAATTCCCCTTTTTGAACTGTGTTAAATCAAAAGAGTTCTGAAGTTCTGAAGAGGTGTAGGATTATTTTCGAAAGGATTTCTTTCGACGGAATTTTTTTTGAAAGGATTTCTTTCGAAAACGATTTTTTTCGAAAGGATTTCTTTTGAAAGGGATTTGTAAAAATCGTGTAAAAACAAAATTGGGTGTACGTCGTGCAATACACAGTCAGCTTTGCTTGAGTTTGGGAAATGGCGTAACGAAGTTGTTATCGTTCAATCCAACGGCAGATTGCAAGGGTCGAATTAATTGGATTAACTGTGCTAACCATGTGGTTTGAAACGTGCATCGTCTGACAGATGAATTCTAGTTAACTTTGGCGAACGTCTGGTCTCATAGTCGGTGTTGGTGTTATCTGAATGTATTGTGCCTCGACTGCTATATAACCACAGATAAATTTCCAAATGTGTGTAGTCGTTATTACTAACAGTCCACAGAGGAATAATTCTAGGGTTTAAAGAGATGATTAAAATTTGTTTATGGATGAGATCAAATATGGGGGTTTTAAACATTTTAGGAGTGATTTTAGTGATTAGTGAAGATATTTTTGAAGTTTATTTTTGTTGTAAAGGATGATGGAATGGCATTTGTGAAATATTGTTATGTTACTTCCATGTTTTGGATTTTATTGTTTATTGATATGAATATTTCAATGGATTTCCAGTGAAAACAATAGAAATTCATCAAAAATAATAGAAATTTATTGATAACAACAGAAATTCATTGAGAAACAATAGAAATATAACAGAAATCCATTGAAAACAATATAAATCCATTGGAAATAATAGAAACTTATTGAAATACAATAGAAATACAATTGGGATCCTTTGAAATATCTTGAAATCCATTGAAATTGAGTATATATAAGAAACCCAATGAAATTTTATAGGTAGAGCCATGCTCAGGTCATAACTTCAATTCACCTTTTTGGATTTCAAAATCCTCTTATCAACAATAGAAGCCAGACAACACTTAGCGATCTGTCCAACTCCAAACACAAAAATCCCAATTTTAAAAATAAATTCCCGCCAACTCCAACATCAAACTCAATTTTCCCAAAACCAACTAATAACTCAACCCCACAAATCACACTACACCATCTAATGAGACCTCCCATTTAATAATATAATATTTATCCAAATATCCACCTAAAAGCCCCATAAAATCGCTCGGACGCCTTCGCCTCGAGCTGCGGGTCCGGCGGACCACCACCCTCGTAAATGCCGTTTAATAAAAATGATTTAACGCGCACTTCTGATCGCAGCGGAAATCATAAATAATTTCTCAGCAGCTGAAGCGCCGTTAAAGAAAACTAGGCCTAACACTACCAGAAAGAAATACTCGGTGAAAGGGTGAGTTAATTTAATTTCCAACCGTAATTAATAGTTTAAAACATTGTTAGTAATTAGAGATAGTTTTAAAAGTTAGCTTTTACCTATTACATTGGCAAGTCTTGTCCAGTAATAGTGAATAATCTTTAGTTATGGCTGTTGCAAATGGGCACTTAGTTCGGTGAAGCGGTGGTTGTAACGATGCTATTTCAGCACAAATGACTGCGGGGGTGATGAAACTTTACAATTGTGTAGTAGAGTTATCAGTCTGGAATGAAGAGTTGTGGCGAGATTCGCCTTATTTTTGTCCATATCAATATGCTGCGACTGATATTTAAGGAGGGAAAAAAGCTGTGGTTTTAAACGCGCGAGGGAACGCGCAGTTATTGAAGAGGTGCTTAAATTTTCATTAATCGAGCAGAACTCGGTTTCTGTACTTTTCCTTTTTTTTAAATTGAATTATGTACATTCGATGAATAATTTGTTTGTTTTTTTAATGGGGATTTTTGAGTTTGAGTTATTGTAAAGTTAGAAAAAAATTTAAATACAGTCGGACCCGCTTATATTGTCAATCAAGGGACCGGGCTTAAATTGACGCTATAAGCGGGTTGACGCTACAAGCGAATCTGCTTACAGCGGCAAAGTGTTGGCCGGACCACACCAAACGTGACGCTATAAGCGGGTTGACGCTATAGCCGAGGTCGCTACTGGCGGGTCTGACTGTAATTAAAAAATGGTTTGCATCATCAGAACTTAAATAACCCGAAGCTTTTGCTAGATTTCAATCATACAGCCAATTATGTGGAAAATTTGGGATCGAAGCGAGCAATCGAAGCAAACCTTCCAATTAATATTTCTATGTTAATTGACAGCCAGTTTTAATCCATTTCCGATTTATATTTTATATGAAGGAGGAAAAAACTGACATTTATTCCTCTAGTATCTAGGATAAAACAATTAGCCGAACATATGAGGAACATTTTCTTACAGTAATCTCGGAGATACTCCATCAATCCCCAGAGATCCCACCTAACACACCGATTAATTATCCCATCGTTCATACCGCTCATTAATATAAAACATTTTCCCCAATCCTTCACACAGGTGATCACCTTTTTGGTGTGTTAGTAATAATGTTAGCGCGGTTGTATGTTGGATTATTCAAAACGAAAGGTTTTTGTTGGCCAAAATGAATTTCCTATGCCTAAGAATTTTGTTACAAAGTGCGGCTAAATTTGTAAACAATAGTTTGCAGAGAACAAAACTTAAGTTTTATAAATTTTATATTAATTATAAATCTAATTTATAATTTACATGGAATTTATAATTTATAAGTCGTAGTTTTGTTCTCCGCAAACTCTCTAAAACTAACATCCGTACATTATAGATATAGAGTTAGCGGAGGACAAAACTTATGTCTTATAATTTATAAATTCAATATTAACTGTAATAATAAATCTAACTTACCATATTTTATTGATTCTAAGTCAAACTATTTTGACACCTTTACGACCCCCGAATTGGGGGTGCATCTTATAATCAAAGCGCCAAACAATGGATTTTGATGTTTTTTTTTGTAATTCTATTACTGAAAATATAGGTGAATCTTAGAATCAATGAAATATGGTACATTTAACGAATTTATCAGTTATGGTGGGTTCACACTGAGCCGTAACGTAAGGAAACGTAGCAATATTTTGTTACGTTACGGCGTTTTCATGTTCACACTTGTCTACGGCATTTTATTTGAATCAACCAATGAAAGAATGCGACGAAAAGTGATGTCATCAACATTGAATCAAGATCGATCGTGATTGGTTGGCCGTAGCTTTTTACGTTACGTTACGACTTACTTCAAAATGAATTTTAAGTAAGGAAAGTTGCCCATCAGGTCAATTTCAATCCCACAATGCACCATTCCTTACGTTACATCTCAGTGTGAACATCAGTGTGAACCCACCATTATAAGACGTAAGTTTTCTTTTCCGCAAACTCTTTAATGGCAGAAGCATTATTGCGTATAGAAGTAGATGTAATAAATGAAAGAACTTTATCTTGAACGTTTAGTCAACACAATTGAATTTCTTTATTATTAAATTCAATGTTAATGAAAGTATTGGTTTTTCCCCTCTCTCATTTAACCTTCTGTACCAGCAGAGCGATCTTTATATTCAACTCTTTTCTTTAATGGTAACATTGACTTTAGGAGAAATTAAAAAATTCACTTGACCGAATGTAATTTGATTAAACTAGCAAAGTTTGCTGTACAGTTAATTTGCATTAAAATGGATTTTTTCCAATGTTTATTTTTCTTTTAAGGAGACATTTACATTTAATTTAGTTGGTATTGATTCGATAGAAAGTTGAGGAAGGCTGAAAATCCTTTCGGATCTATACTGTGGTGTGTGAATAGGGCCGTGTTTATTTTCATTATTTTTCTGCTTTTAAGAAGCTTGAGAATTTTTCCATCATTGAACGCGTTCTTAAAGCGAGAATTTGCAATTTTCCTAAGGCCATGCATCTAAACTAAGGGGGGGAGAAAAATAACAAATCCTCTTTACGCGAAAATCTTCTTATATCTTCTAAAAGGTGATATTCCTCAAATATAATTGTTTTTATGAATAAATGTTTATATTTTATTTATATTTATTTTTTTATTTTATTTTATAGGTAAGTCATGACTGTTTTTGTATTCGGCCTTAAGGTAAGTGTTTGTTTTTGTTTAAAGAGGGGGTGGATTGGGTTTTAATTAATTTTCTAGAGTTTTAAATATTGGATGGTAGATTTAATGTGTATTTAGTAATTGTATTGGGTGGTCTAAAAGGTTTGGTTCTTCTCATAAATTTTAAATAGTTAAACAGAATACTAAGTAAATACTAAACCATTAGCTTGAATAGTTCCGGGCGTTTCACGATAGAGACTTAGGGAAAACTTGGTTCCAAGATAACTTAATGCAGAAATTTGCTGTCTTAGTATGTTGGTAACTTGTAAATTGAAAACTTAGTACAGTCGGACCCGCCAGTAGCGACCTCGGCTATAGCGTCAACCCGCTTATAGCATCACGTTTGGTGCGGTCTGGCCAACACTTTGACGCTATAAGCGGATTCGCTTGTAGCGTCAACCCGCTTTTACCGTCAATTTAAGCCCGGTCCCTTGATTGACGCTATAAGTGGGTCCGACTGTAATTCAGTTGATGGACAGATTTTTCTTATGACAATAACTGTCAAATATCAAAGTTGTTGTTTACATTTTGTTTATTTCTTCGAATATTTCTGTTTTGTGGTGTCACAAAAATTGTTTCATCTGAGATGTTACTTGACAATCATAACTGGTGTTCCATTCCTGTGTCATTCAGAGTCGTGAGAATGTGAGAAGCGAGCAGAAAATGGCGGCTTGAGAGAACGGAAGCGGCTCGTTGTTATGCGCACTGAGCGCACGAGTCAATAGATTGTAACCAAGTTTTTCATACAAACTTTCATGATAAAAATTTCTCAGATTTCCGTTAAAGTTAGGGGGAATAAGGGAATAAGGGAACACAATAACAAGGGAACCGCATGAATAAGACAATCATGGATTTGGTCGAATTTTTTTTTATAAATAGAGGAATATCATTGTACAGTATTACAATGCTACAATAGACATTTTCAATGGCAAATAGGAAAAAACATGTTACTTCAAGTTATGGTTGTACGGTAGGAGTCCAACAGTATAATCTGTCCGGCTCCTACCATGGAAAAGCAGCTTTAAGCAACAATTTTTCTATTTCCCATTGAAAATCTCTATTGTAACACTGCAATACAATGATGTTCCTTTACTCATTTAAGAAAGAAAAAACCAACATAATCCGTAATTATCTTGTAAGTTTCTAGTAGCTGTACATGAAAAAGATGTCACAAACTTTGAGTTGTACAGAATAGAAACTCATTTTTTTATTCGGCAAAGCTTTAATTATCTGCACAGACGACAGCTTAAGAAAAGACTCGAAAACTCTACAGCAAACCTGTATACCTTATCGAGACTGCTGACATGTCAAACTTTGAAATTCTTCCAACGCCAAATAATATTTTCAATTCTTTGGCGACAGTTCGCCGTCGACACCGCGAGTTTCTTTTATCAACTCTTTCTATAGATAGCAAATTGTGAATTTTTATCAGTATTCTCCGAGTGGATATCGGAAGTTCATCAACCGCATCCATTCGGCTTCATTGAAAGGACCTCTTGCGGGAATTAGTGGGGGGTTAGGGGGGCTGCAAAGGTATTGAACTTGTTCACTATTGGTGACGTTGCGCTCAATTTGACCAGGTTTTCACTGACGGACGTGAGCTCTGTGTGAAATGAGAAAAGTCATAGGTTCTCGGTAGCCCCTTTGGAATTTGGATTAATCTTCTCTGCTTGGATGCTATTAGAGAGACAGCTCAGGCAACGCTCCTCTTTTTTTTCTTTTCTTTTGGACAATGGAAGGCTGCGTTGGCAATATTGATCGCGCAAATCCTTTTGGTACGTGATTTTGATTGATTGGAATTGCATAGAGTCAAGTTAAAAGAAAATTGCGAGAAGGTTAAGGATTTTTTTCTTCTTTCTCTTCTGTTCTGTCATATATTGTTGAGGTCTGACAGAGCACCAGATGCGTTAGAGTGGGAAATTTGTCACGTTTGATGGATTTTCTTTGATTATTTTTACTGGTTTTGTGGGAAATATGTTGTGAAAGATGTAATTATTGATAAAATTTAGAGAATGGAAGTTGGATTTATAATTAACATGGAATTTATAAGTTATAAGACATAAATTTTGTTTGCCGCAAACTCTATCAGCTGCATTCAGTCTTCATAAGAAAAGGCACTAAGTGACTTTTTTGAGTCATTATTTTTTTATTATTTAGTTTTATAGGAATAATTATGACGCGAAAGAGTCACTCGGTACCTTTTCTTTTGAAGAGTGAATGCGGCTATTGAATTTATAAGTTATAAGACATAACCTTTGTTCTCTGCAAAATCTCGAATAAGTCAGATTTTATAATTAACATTGAATTTATAAGTTACGAGACACAACATTTGTCTTCCGCAAACTCCGATTGCAGAAACGCTTGAAATTTCTAAGTTATGATGGAAAAAAAGTTAAAATTCCACTTTTTTTCTTGTCCTTTATTTACATTTTGCCCCTTTTTTCATTTTTATGTTGGCATTTTGCCTACTTTTTACTAAATTGCATTAGAAAAATCATTTGCAAGTTGAATCTGGCTTAAGTTTCACGCAGTTGCATTTAATATGCCAATTTATGAGTTCTTGCAAACTTAAAACTCGGATATTAAGGTGTAACTAAAGTGAAGTTCCACTTTTTAATACTCGGATAGAATGAATTTAAACAGCACGGTATATCGGTTGCAGCAAGTCGTAATTAACGAGGAAGATTTTTGGGCAAATTTAATTTTTCAATTTACATGTGGCCAAGTGCAATGTCATGTCAGGTTTTCTTTCCTGGCTCCGACGTCGAACATAAAACTTTAGTGACAAACACATCTGCTTGTAACACATGCTGCAAACAGCTCTCTGCAAAGCCATCAAGCGACATGTGACAAGTGCAAAGTACAGGCTTTTGCCGATGTTGTTGGCTCTGTACGTAATGGACAGAGCAAGTAAGTTGACAAATGTTTGCTCATCCAATCAGATGACTAGAGAAATGGTCGCCTGCATTTTATGATTAACTTAAAGAAATTGAAATTGATCTCGTGTTTTGATAATTTCGAGTGGATTCAAAGGGTTAGGAGCTGCGAGTGTTGAAAAACTGAAAAGTTTTGAAAAGACGATAAATTATTGCTTTCGGTTTCAACTTTGCTTTTATATCTAATCCTTTCGGATGGCGAAAGATTTGAAAAACATTAAGATCTAAACCTCTTTGGTGATATAAAGTGCTATATACTCAACTGCTCCGTTGTTTTGCTGCAAAGTACTTTGCGTTTTCAAGGGCGAGGAAATCTTTTTTGTTATGAATAACAAATGCGATCGGATTTTGATTCAATTTTTAATTGTATTTTAAATAAAAAGTTTTCTTTCCAGCTATTCAATTTTTTTTTTCTTTTAAAAAAAAATATTTAAAAAGAAAAAAAAAACTAAAACAGGAATTTCATCCCCAGGGCGAATTTGACAATTATAAAATACGGTAATTTATTAATTATTTTTCATAATGTTATTCTAAATTCACAGATTTCTCACAAGATTCTTAAATTTTTGAATTTTCATGATTGAATAACAACTAAAGCAAACTCGTGAGAAAATGTAAACAAACATCCTTACGGCGCACTTTTTATTACCAATCTCAATCAACTCGAGTGTAATTCTTCCCCTTTTACGCAATACAATAAGAAGAACCGAGCGCAGCTTGAATTAAAAGAATTTACTTTGATAAAAATAAATAAAACGCAATTTGATTTACAATTGTCCATCCATCGCATTAAGTCAGCAGCTAAGTAGCAAAGTGGGCATTTATCTTTAATTCAGTATACGTTGAAGCCGCAATTTGTTTATTTCAATTAGAATTCTCGAGAAGTCTTTGGAAAAACAAAGGAATTTGATCAAATTTTATCTAAGTGCAACACACTTGCACTCGTGATTAATCAGCGATAATTAGCAGTGCCTAATTAGATGGCGGTAATTTATTAGTGAGTGATCGATGATGCACCTGTAGTGGGTAACTTAAATTCATGCTGACTGATCTACGATGCAAAATGCATTAGCAGCAACATTTTAGCAGACACCGCCATTAAATTTTGTCAAGAATTCCTGGACTCGTAATCATTCTTGCTTCTTGATTTATCTACTGGATGTAAATTAAAACATTGCACACCGTTTAATAGTCACGAACGCCCTACATTTTTCATTCTTTAAGCCTTTTTTTTAGGAAGTCGAATTGAATTTAATTTTGTTTCGGTTCTTGGAAATTTTTTCTGTTTAAAAAATATGTGGAATGAGAAATTTACTTAAATTTGTTCATTTTAAGTATAAAAAAATTGAGAAATTGGTGAATTAGGCGTATTTAGTGACCATATCTCGTTATAGTGACTCCGAGAGATCAGGAAAACCTTGATGAAATTTTGATGAAATTTTTGTTGTAACGAGGTCTGATTGCGAGTGATTTACTTAAATCAGGGATTCGAACAAAATTTGGTGTAACGAAAAATTTCCCAGCTGAAAAAATCTATGAAATATTTGGAGTTTTTATAGTTTTTCTATAGATTTTCTTCAAAATTTGCAAAAATTCTGTTGAATATTTGAAACTGCAGAAAATCTGTAGAAAATCTGTAATAAATCTCCAAAATAGGCAAAAAAAATTGCAAAATGATGATTAAAAGGGATTCGAAAAAATGTCGATATAACGAGATTCGATCTGAAATGAAATTTCAAAAATTTCAAAAATTTCGTACCAGTCACAAGAAAAATTCTGTTTTTCACGTCCGGAACAAAAATTAAATTGTTTATCTAAAATTTAAAGGTGTTTTGCGAGATTTGATAAGTTTAATTCGCTTCTCGAGCGTCGAGCCACTTTTTTAAGTGTTGTAGCACACTCGAGTGTGATTGCGAGCAGGTAAGAGTGCAACATTGTACGTGAAGCACGTGACTTTATTCAACATGGCTTGCATTACAATGATAAATGGTCGGCAACTGTATGTGTGTGTATGGGAGAAAGCAAGCCAGCACTTTGAGCTCTTTCTTTCTCTTTTTTAGCCTCGGTCGCATTTGGCCGTGGTTTGCACGTTGCTTTCATCCCATTGAACGATGTAATTTTAGCTGAAAATGGTTCAGTGAAATGAAGCCGGTGCTAAGTTTTCAAAGTACCTTTGTGTTGAACTCGCAGTCGATTCGAAAGCGTATTCATGTGTGCCATCTAAAGGGATCATGTGATTTTGCTTGTTTGCTGATATTTTTTTTTTTTTTTTTTTTTTTTTTTTTTTTTTTTTTTTTTTTTTTTGGTGTGAAAGACACGTTTGGGATAATTTATTTTCTTTTTGTGTTGTGTTTAATGGGGATTTGTGTTGGTGGAAGGGGGGAGTGTTGGATTTTTTGGTCGTTTGATGTGTTTGGTGAAAGTTTGAGGGATTAATGTGGAGGGTTTTTGTGAGTAGTGAGAAGTTTTGTTGGTTAGGTGTTTGAGAATTTGTGTTAAAAGGGTGTGGGGAAGTGTGTTTGGGTTGTTGGGTGATTTAGAAGAGGTGATCTGGGGAAGGGAGTGGATGAAAATGTTGAAAAGTTGAGAATTAAATTGTATAAAATAGTGAAAATTTTGCAAGAAAATGTGAAAAAATAGAGAAATAAATGAAAAAAATAACAACAGGAAGAAGAAAAGGTACAAAAATAGCAAAAAATACAGGAAAAGATATAAAAACAGCAGAGAATATAAAGGAAAACTGTGAAAAAAATACTAAAAAATGGAGGAAAAATTGCAAAAATGCAACAAAACACTAATAAATCTGCACAACTACAAAAAAAACATCAAAAAACCTTGAAAAACCAAATCCCCTCAGACCAAACCTTAAATCACAGTAATAATCTCTTTCCTA
>JAQIXT010001551.1:0-15001 GCA_034700445.1 Stenotaenia linearis
CTCATCTGTCAATTTGAACAAGAAACAACTGGCAAGTGTGAACACACTCGAGTTACGGTTAAGTCTTAATTTCTTAAGTTAACGTTACGTTACGTCAGGTGTGAACCTAGCATTGCGCTGCTTAACGTCACGAGCTGGCCCCTGAATAGCTGTAGCTTGTCACCGATTTTCTATAGTTTAATATCAAAAATAAAAATATTCTGCAGACTTTTTACCGATTTAATATTTAAAAAAATGTAAAAACCTGCAACTTGGCCAAAAAACCGTCGAATTTTTAAACAGAGAAAAAAAACTCTTCTTTAAGTCCCCTCGCGCACCTCCAACTTTCCAATAACTCCAACCACCACATCCATTTTTAGCTTCCCACGCCGCAAACACTTTAAAACTGCAAGAGCAAAGAAAATGATTAACAAACACGATCCGACATCTCACCTGTGAGAATCGAGACTTGCGCTGTTTGATGGATGGCGAGTGGGTTAGCGACCCCCTGGAGTCGGTGAAACCCGTGTCACTGTCATCAAACAAATTCATGTCTCGGGCTCCTGCCATCAGAGAGAGCGGATGGTTGGGATGGAGCACATGCTCCGGGGTGCAGGAGATTTTCGGTGAGTCCAGAGGATTGACATAAAGGTTGCTTCCGCTCTCCATCGCTCCTGGTGCGAGTGTCGACAAGTCCATTTGTGAAGAATACGAGTGAGTGTTGCAGCTGGCGTACGTGTTGGAGCTGTCTAGGCTGCCGCCGTCACCCCTTCCTCCCTCCGTGCTCTGGAGCAGGGGGAGGTCAAGGGAAGCCCGCGGATCCCCCTGCAGCAGCAGCGCGTCACCGCTGTCCGTCATGGTGTCGTGCAAAGTGAAGCCGTTGCTTAAATCTCCCTAGATTAATCGAGATTAGTTAGGAAGGAAAAGGCGAAAATGGTTAGCGGTTAACAAGCGCGTGGGGTGAAACAGTCCAGGTCCAGTACCACTTTCTCTGTGTCGGGATAGTGCGAAAGAAAGAAACGAAGAATAAAAATTTAAAGGGAACGGTTGATGTTATAAAAATTTGGTATATATGGTTCAAATATCTTTGTGGTTGGTTGAAAATATTGAACTATAATTAATATAATAGTCATCTAACTTTGCGGTTTCTATTTAGATGTTTTTTGAGACCTTAGGACATTGCTCAACATATTTTCCAGACAGCACAGCACAGGGCATATTGCGAATGTCCACAAAGCACCAGATGTCCAGAAAATGTCCAAGTCTCATACATACCGTGTTTCTTTGAATAAACCCTGCGGATCTAATTAGAAATCATAAGTTTTTGACCAAATTTTGATTAAGAAACAACTGTTTGCCAAGTTATTAACTCACAAAACAGTGATTCCATGTATAACATTGTAAAACGTTAAAACGACTTAAATAAACCTGGAACAACTGTGTTTTACAACTGGAAGCGCGAGTACTATTCGAAGAAATACGGTATGTGATAACCCAAGAACTTTTACTGTCATCAATTGAATGTTCAAAGAATGTCTCTCAGAATGTGGCATCATTAGAATCACCAATGGACAACTTGTGAGAAGTTTCAGACTTTCGCAAGATAGTATTGTTGTAAACCAATATTAGAGAGTTAGCGAAAACTTAGTACCAAGCTACCAATTTACCAACATACAAACAGAAACTCGGTTACTTAGTAGGTTGGTATCTTACAATTTGATAGCTTAGTAATTTAGTTAGCAGATGGTTTACTTACCTAATACAAACTTGCTAAGTTTCAAATTTGTTGCTTCGATTTAAATTTTGTTTATTCTCATCGATATTTTTATATCATGATGCCACAAAAGCTATGGTTGTTCTGTCTGAGGTGATAGTTCAGCCAAAACGTAATTAGCTTATCATTTAAACGCCATCCAAACTCGCGATCGAACATCGAAGCGAGCAGAAAATGGCAGCGTGTGACAACGGAAGTGGCTCATTGTTGTGCACATTGCGCATGCGTAACAAAACATTGTAACCAAGTTTTTCATACCAACTTTCATGATAAAGTTGGTTGGATTGCATACGATGTTTTCTCAAATTCCACCGGAAGTTACCAAGTTTGTGACAAAGTATGTGACTTTGTTACTTGGGAACTTGGTACTAAGTTTTCGCTAAGTCTCTATTAATTCTTGACAATAAATTTACTTAATGAGTCTTTAAGTAGACTTTACTTTTTCTGGTAGAAGTGAAATCTGTTGAAGAGTTACTTTCCTCAATGGAAAATAAATTAATAAAAGGACAGAGCAGCCAAGAGAGTCTGTAGAGCTTGTCAGACTATAGAAGCAGTGCTTTCTATTGGTATTCTATTACAACACTGCTTGGATTTAAGATTGATGCAGTTCCTTGGTTATTCTATACATATTTAAGTTACTGCTGAAGTGATTTCTTTTACCTGCCACTCCTTGTTTACCTGGATGACAAAAATGTTGTGCAAACACTTTGGAAGGTCAGTGCAATGAATAAAGACATACTGTGTAAATACTGCTAAAATCTGTTGTTTTCAGCTGAAATCTACAGTAAAACTCCAGAAACTCTTTAAAATCAGTAAAAAATAAGAGATTTGTTGTTTATTAATTATTATATTACAAAAACCATTTGTATGATATCCACAGATTATCCACACCTTAACTTCAAAATCAATAGAAGTCAATATGTGTCTGACACCGAAGAAAATCTACAGACATTTGGCGAGATCCAATTTACAAAACGCCCATCATCCCAAACTTCCAGATGGTCAGGGCATTGACATAAGCCATTTCAGGGCTCCAGCGTCACAGTCAAACATAAAAATCTTGCGTTCGATGGACAGAACCGACAAAAGCATTTGTCATTCTTTTTCCTGATCTTCAATAAAAAAGATATAAAGAGGCGTAAAGTAAATGAAAGAAGTCAAATTATAGACTTTCAATATACTTTTACACACTTTATACCTTCATTATTGAGTATAAGGCCCTATCAACCTTGCTAAAAAAAGGTTACAGATTGTTCTGCTGGTTTTCGGCTGGTTTTTAAACATTTTCTAATGATTTTCTACAGTTTTCCTTCAAAGACACTTCAAAAACTCTTTAGAAATCAATAACCTACAGATTATCTACAGTTTTTTGGTCAATCTACAGATATTTTTAAAGAGAATTATAGAAAATCTTTACTTTAGCAGGGCCATTCATTAGTGGTCTTTGTCAGTATGTATGTTTGTACCGCACTCCGGTAGCTTTTTACCGATGGACTTAAAACCTCAGATAATCTGTGGACTCTTTTAGCAGGATTAAAACAATGACATGCAAAGTATTTTCCTGTAATAAACAACTTTTGTTGAGTGAAAAAAAACCCTCTCAAGTCTTTGTTCCTAGAAGCAATTTAGAAAATTCATTTTGGCTTCTAGTCATGCAGCCTCAATTCCTTAAACCTTTGAACAAGCAATGAATATTTCAAACAACTCCACTTATGTGAGTTCAACAAGAAATGTGATTAGAAGTACTTTAAAAAAAAACTAAGGATCAACACAAGGATTATTTTGAATTTTCAATGCAAAAAGTTATGATTAAGCGGCTTAAAGTAGGAAAAGTTTTACAAGTTAGGTGGAAGGTGAAATACAACACTGTACTTTTGTGTGGTCACTGGTCAGTTTGGGAAATTAATGACCTATGCCTCAATGAACCTGGAGCAAGCTCCACTAAGTCCAATTTGTGTTGGATGATCAGATTGAGCTTTTTGCTTTTCAGGTTTCCCTTTTTCATTTAATTGATCTCAGACACATTTGAGAATCATTTGTCGGTTTGTTTGTATTTCAAGGATGACTTTTGGGTTTGTAGATTTTCACTGAATTATCAAATAAATTGATAGATCTTTACTGATTTTTCAAGTAAATCTGTAGATTTCAGCCATAATTTGCAAATTTCCCACTAAAACACCAGAAAGTCTGTATCATTGCACTGATTTTAAAGTAAATCCATAAAATCCAATCAAATTTCCCATTATAAAACAACAGGAAATCAATAGATACAATGCAATAAATAGATTACCTAACATTCTTGAAGAATATAACAAGAAAACCCCTTTAAAATCTTAAAACTATTTTCTAGTCTCATTATTGGAAGCTCATTGACCAAAATTGGCTGTTTAAAGGTCAAAGAATACTATAAAAGGGATTATAATGCTAACACAAATTAACTCTTGACATTTCTATCAGTCTTTCTAAGCAGCACAAGTCCTTCTCTCCAAAATAAGTAGCATTATGCAATAATAAAATGTCATTCCATAAATACTCCTTCAGACAACTCTGCATATAAATAAGCAGTATCTATTGATATGAAGCCTTGGCATCAACAAAAATTTCCTCACTTCATTGCCAAAAGCAACAATCCCATGAGGAAAAATTATATGGCAAATAAACAAAAACTGACATTTTTGCATATCTTCAAAGTCATTTGCTTGTAACTCCTAAACTACAAGACTTAGAGCAAAAATTCCAATTAGAAAGTTGTAGACCACTATCAAATTAATCTAGAAATGTTTTAATCTCAAGTCAAACTGCCATACATTGTTGCAAAACCTGTGGAGAAATGTTGACTCTTCTCATCATCTTCGCACACACTTAACTTGACTTCAATCCATGCTTACTGTTGCATTCTGGGAGTACATTAAAACCATTTCCAGACTAATTTGATGATGCTCTACAACTTTCTAATTGGAACTTTAGCTCTATCTTTAACCATTCCCAAGTTACAAACCAAATAACCTTGAAAATGACCTTCAAGGTCAAATTCAATCTCACCAGGAAATTCCCCACCCCCAACTTCCTATTTGACCCCAACATAATAATTGACCTATCCACAACCACACTTGGCATATCACCAATAGAAAACTGAATTAAAACTGCAGCGCGACAAAATAGCCGCAAACACTTTTTTCACCGGCGCGCTTCCAAAATCTCACTTTGTCCTCCTAACTTGCACTACCTAATGACAAAGCAGAATAAAAATTGAATTTTGAGTTTGCTGAAAGTGGATCTGCACTACTTCTTTGCCTCAAAGGAAAGAATTAAGTGCTAATATGAGTAATTGTGTTTGGATTAGAATTTAATTACAAAAGCACTCTAATCTAATGAAGGAGACATTGATGCAGACATGTTTCCCATTTGAACATGACTTGGAGCTTGAGAAAGTGGTAGTGGAGTTTTTCGGTGCATAAACATGACAATTCTGACTTTTCTGATTGTCGTGATCTCCGCAAAGAAGCACGTTCCAACATCGACTCAGTGACGGGATTCCTGGGATCATACTAAAAGGTGATAATAGGAAAAATAAAAGTAACTAATAATAATAATATAAAAAAATAAATGAATGAATGAATGAATAAATAAATAAAGAAATAAATAAATAAATAAAAAGGTTTAAGCCTCACAGAAATTTAGAAATTAGAAATGTGTTAGTTTTAAGTGTGATTGCAAACATAATTTGTGTTTGTGCATGTTTGGTACAATTGAGACAAGCAAAGATAGCGATGCTGTTGAAGTGTGGTGCATTGTTGGTAATTTTGAGCAAAATTCAAGATGGGTGAAATAGGTTTGGTTGGTCAAATTTGGTGTTTTGAATCAGTTTGAGTGAGTTTCTTTTAGATTTCAACTAAAAATCTATAAAAAGTCAACACAAAATCTGTAAAACCTTAGACTTTGGTTGGAATTAACAGATTATTTGTTAACCAAAGGCAGCATCTTGTACAAATATCTTTTATACAAAAAAAGCATAACATAATGAAGACCCAGTTAAAAATATTGCAATATATTTATGTAAAAACAGTAGTTTTAGCAAACATGCAAATTTCAGTAATAAAAGCAAAAAAAATTGAAGATTTTTATGTTTGTTTTGAAATCTTGTAAATATTTCAGTTTTTACTAAAAATTTGTTGCTTTTGCAAAAAATAGCCAAATAACTGCAAATTATTTCCAAAAAGACAATAATTTTTTTTGCAAAAATTATCAGATTATTTTTGCTGCAGATTTCAATGGTTTAATTCATTTTTTAATTACTTGTACAAATCACCCACTACTTTGACTTTTAAAAAGTTACTATATTCTTGTATGCAGTATTACCACATGACACTCATAACAAAATATCATTAAATCTTAACTTTCTTCATCAACTGATACATTATTGTTACCATCAATTAGTTAAGCTGGCATTTCTGCTTTACCAACATTCCCCAACATACTTCCCCCACAAAATCCAAACTTTTGACCAAAAAACCTGCAATTTCCCTAATGGCCAAACACCCAAACACTTCCTCCAACAAACTTCAACAAAACTCCTCCAATCAATACTTTATCATTTCAACATGAGTTTGTTTCAATAAAATCTCATTTAATTAAATGCCTTAATGTGGAACACAAAACAACTCAGTTCTTCACTTCACTGACTTCCAATTTGCTGAGTCTCAATTTGCCAACACATATTCAATGACCCATTTGGCTGAGTCCCAATAAAAACCCACAATGCCATAAACTCCAGCATGCAGCAATAAACTGGCAAAATCAAATTTTCAAAAATAAACACAAATAATTGGCAAAGACATTGGTAACTTCAAACTGCAGAAAACCAAACTGGAGATTCATCTTTGGTTCAACCAATTCAACCTATTAAAAAGAAATAAAACCTAAAAGGGGGCAGAACCTTTATTTGCCAGATACAAAAAGTATCTCATAAAACCTCCAGACTGCAGAGCAAATCCACACCAAATAAAAAGCAGAGGACCATGACATGTAAAGACTGTAACACCAAATAAAAGAGTGGGGCCAAAGGCCACAAACACTTAGGATTTTGTGTGGAACCCATGTGGAAGAATGATTTATGGAAGGGTTTTAGTAAATTTTAGGGTCTGGTGTCTGTAAAAGGAAGTTTTGAACTATTTTTGGTCAATTTTTGTCTCTTGTTCACAAGAAAAGTGACTTTTGGAAGATTTTTTTATATTTTGGAATGTTCGCGACTCTTCTGCAAGGGACACCTACTGATATTTGCAAAATCTGATCACAAACATTGTCGCAACAAATCAAGTTTGTTTCGGTCAAATTCTCTGCGAATAATTGTCAAATTGTGTGATTTCTAGTAATATAAACTAAAAATACCATTTATTGACATCTTATTAATGTTGTCTTATTATGTGTACAAAGTATGATATTTAAATCTCCTTCTACTCTGTGATCATACCATCTGAAAAAAACATGTTTAGTGGATTGAAAACATGTCAATTCTATGTGAAAATATATCATTGCTATGGAAACTTATGTAAACAATGTGGGAGCATGTCAATTTCACTAAAAACATGTTGATTGCGCAAAGAAAACATGTCGATTAAGCCGGAAAACAAGTGTTAAAATTAAGTAAAAAATCAGTTAAAAAATTTCAAAAATTTGAAATATTAAAATAAAAATTGTAACATTTTATTTTCATCATTTTTTCCTTCCAACTTCAACATCATTATCAACTGATGCTGTATGTGACAAGTAAATTGCATTACCTCTAAACTTCTGTCAGCCCAACTGTCAGTTCCCCTAACACCCATGAGATACCTTCAAGCATGTGAATAAAGATTAGTGGGATAACTTTGAAAATATTCATTAAATTTGTAAATTTCACACAAAATACCTTTTTCTTTGATATTTAAACCTATAACTCAACTAGAAATACCATTTTGATGAAATTGATTGTCTTTGTAAGACAAGGAATACTTGTACAGACCATTTTCTGTAGCACGAGTCTTGTGGACATCCAGAAAACATCTAAATCCCATAAAAAACATGCCAAGGACTTTCATTGATGGACCTCCATAAGCATCAATTACACATCCTATTAATGTCAATTGAAAATCCTTTACAGAATACACCAACAAAAATATTTCAAGGATGTCCACAGAACATTTGATAATCCACCAAACAATATGAATGATCCTGGTAATACAAGAAGGATCGTTTAGTAGCTTCAAGTGAAGCCAAACTCATGCAGTGTCAGCCAATAGGAAGCTAAGGTGACGATTTTCCATTAACCAATCACAGCATATTGCTATGGAACAATGATATCGTTTATGTGTTTCTGGAACACAGCTGTTTATTTTGGTTTAAAAATTTATTGTTTAAATCTACTATAGCAGCCATTACTTTCCAGACACAACTAAACAATATCACAGTTTTGCAGCAGTTGACAAAGGCTTGGTATGATTGGTTGCTAAAAATCGGCACCTTAGCCTCTCATTGGCTATTGGCAGATTTGTTTTGGCTTAACTTGAAGCTACTAAACGATCCTTCTTGTATTACCAGGATCATTCATATTCTTTGATAATCCACAAAATGTCACAAAATAATTTATCTCGACAATAATATCTTTACCCTTGTCTTTCGTAACATTATACAACAAATCTCATTCAGCGATAGACTTGATCATAAGTTTATATCTACGGTAAGTATAACATAGATTTAACATATTGTTAAATATAGATATCTGGTTAAGTGACCAACTGACTACATAATAACCACTTTTTTAAAATTTGGTGTGCTTCAATGACAACAGTGTTAAAATTTCCCTCTATAGTGACCACCTGTGTATTGTGTACAGTGACCAAATAATAGTGAGTATTTACATTTAAGTTTTCTAACAGGGTAACAATTAAAGCCAAATAGGAAAGCAACATATCAGTAACATGTTCTCGCTATTGTCCTCATAGGTAAAAAAAAATTCTATTGAATTCTATAGATCTTTAATTGAATTCCATGGCATTCTATTGAAATCTGTTTAACTCATTTTCCTATATCATTATTATACAATTATTTACATCAACAATTTCACTCAAAACCCCAAATAAATTAATTTCCTAACAATTCCCCAACCAGAAATGCCACCTTAACCACTCCGCTTAACAACCGTTCCAAACATCGACATCGCATAAATCACAAAAACCAAACAATATTCCATCACACAATAAACCCCATAAAATGATTGATAACTCGATTCACTGCAAACACCACATTTGTCCCTTTGTTCCTCAAATGGGGCACATGATTGGCTGGAACAGTCAAAAGAATCAAATCAGAGCATTGGTATGGAAAGAAGCAGCTGAGCTTTAACACTCTATTGATTGAATTCCATTCCAATCCCCTTTCACCCACTGACTCCAAAGGAATTAAGCAAAAATTTAATTCCGTTCTCCACATGCCCCACCAAACAATGTGTCATTCAGCGTCGTTATTTCATTTGGAGTTTTTACGCTTTTTTAACGTGCATGTTTGATTCACAAAATTTTCATTTTGTTTGTTGACTAAGCTTTTCGACAACTCTCGTTGACATCATCGGGTCTCGAACGCGTATTTCAACTATTCTAGTCTCTTATATACCAATGCATGTCCTACCCCCCCCCCTAGTGTCGCTATTACCATTTTACCTGTAAGACCAATGCTGGAACAGCCATTTTTTCAGATGAAAAGGAAAGAAATAAAAATGGTGGATGGTTGGTGGTTGCAATTAATTAAGAGAAGTTGGCTGTTCGTCTATTTCCTGCGAAAGATCAAACGTATAATCTTTTAGAGTTTTGTTTTCAATGTTTGACATTTAGTGCCATTTGTGTGGAGTTTAGTGCATTCATGTGCGGCAAATCCTGAGATTTGTGCACAATTGGTTCGGTGTTGAATGGGTTTTTTTCTTTGTTTTGTTTTGAAACTGTCTGCAAGTTAGTTGGAGCGTTCAAGGAGAGTTGATGGAGTGAAGTATTGTTGTGTTTGTGTGTGACCGAGCGACACTTATGTAGATTTATGGAGGTATTGACACTCGAGGATTTGTTTTTCGAGTTGCGTAATGGGTTTGGAGTTGGACGCGTAAGAATAACAATGTTATGGTCTAATCGTAAAGCAACATTGCAGACATGGGTAGGAATGTGTTATATGTAACGCATTCCTTTTTTGTGTAATGTCGTGGTAACAAGTTACTTTCACCACATTTGTAACGATAATGAGTAATTTGTTTTTTTTAAAAAAAAAAGTAATTATACAAAAATGATGTCATAATTGCTTTTTTTAAAAAAAAAATAACTTAAATGATATTTTGAACACTCCCTGCTAAAAAGTCTATGGGTTTTTAACGATTTTCTATACAGTTTTCCTTTAAAAACACTTCAAAAACTCTTTAGAAATCAATAATCTACAGATTATCAACAGTTTTGTGGTCAATCTACAGATTTTTTAAAGAGAACTATAGAAAATCTTTCGATTGTCAAAAAATAATCTGTAGATTATTGATATTTCTAAACAGTTTTTAAGCGTTATTGAAGAAAAGCCACAGAAAATCTTTAGAAAGTCTTTAAAAACCAGACAAAAACCTATAGAAAAACTCTACAGATAATCTGTAGACTTTTTAAGCAGGTTTTTAAAAATATAAAATTGTAATTTTTTTAAAAAACCAACATAGATGGAATAACTCGTTAGCATAAGGCGTAAGAAAGGTTAATTGGTCTGTACTCCTTATCTGACCTCAACTCCTTCGCACAAGAAATGCTAATTTAATAAATTTATCCTGAATCATTAATTAAAACACTTTCCTGTTCACAAAAAAACTAACTTTAAAGTAACTAGTCACTTTTTTGAAGAAACACGTATAACGGTAACAAATTATTTTTTAAAGACGGAACTAACTTGTAACCAAGTTACTTTTGAGAAAAAGTAAGTGTAACGGTAGGTTCACGCTGATGTTCACACTGAGACGTAACGTAAGGAATGGTGCATTGCGGGATTGAAATTAACTTGACGCAGCCAATTTCCTTGCTTCAAATTCATTTTGAAGTAAGCCGTAACGTAACGTAAGAAGCTACGGCCAACCAATCACGATCGATCTTGATTCGGTGTTGATGACATCACTTTACGTCGCATCCTCTCATTGGTTGATTCAAATAAAATGCCGTGGACAAGTGTGAACATGAAAACGCCGTAACGTAACAAAATAATGCTACGTTTCCTTACGTTACGGCTCAGTGTGAACCTACGATAACTACAAATTACAAAAAACTTTCCCAAGTCTGCAATATTGACCACATCATTTCTTGCACCCTTGAGCTGAAGCACCATAAACAAATCTAAAGAAATCTCAGAGCTAATAACTACAACAAGGAAACTAGAGATCACCATAGATTTCATTGTTAATCAATAACACTTTAACTTCATACAATTTATCAACTTATTAACAAGAAGAATGAAATGAACATCTATTTAAAGAAATCAATAAAAAAAAGTAACATTTAATCTACAAGTTGCTTTAATTACTCCCACAAGAAGGAAATAACTGGATACAACTAAGGTAATGAAGTAAATTTACTCTATAAAGGAATCATTTCATTACATTAGGCAGTTTAGTTTGGATGAGTGTAAGACCGGGCAAATGGAAGTGGGCTTCTCTAATAGCATTTCAGAACACCTCAATTTACTTATCATAGTCCTAAACTCTTCGTGACCGCTAAACTCCAAAGTTAGACTTCACTTCATTGTTTTCTCGGTATATCTGGTTTTCGGAAAAATTTCCTTCCATGTAAACACAAATTTCCAGCGTTTAAAGGGTGGTGTCGCCTGTGAATTGTTTACAGGATTAAAAGGGGGAAAAGGGGGTTCAACCCTTTACTTTGCAAGTCAGTTTGTGATTGGCATGAAATGACAAATTCTCCATTTCCTCTCTATTTGAGTGGATAAGAAGAATGGACCATAATTACGTCACTATTTTGTCCAATTCCATTGGCTGCTTTAATGATGTCATCATGTTTTGATTCATGATCCCAGCTAATAGTAAAGACTGTTTCAGACAGGTTTAGGCAGGTTTGTTTACAAAAATTATAAGTTTTGGCCACCGGTGACACCACCCTTTAAGAGAAATTGGATGATCTTTTTACAAGCTCAGCTAAAAAAATCTATTAAATATCTAGTTCTTTTTTTAGCCAATTGGCAGTTTTTTAAAAAGTTTTTCTACAAATTTTCTTCCAAATCTGTAAGAATTCTATAGAATATTTATTTTTTTAAAATTAAGCTGTAGAAAATCTGTAAAAAATCTACAAAATTGGCCAAAAAGCTACAAAAAAACTTTCAAAACATCTTTTATATATTTTATTGTTTTTATTTTCTTTGATTTTCATTCTATGCCACATTTCATAAAGTCAACAGATAATGACTGTTACCAAGCATCGGGTTAGTTGTTAGCAACAGTTTCTGCCCACTTAAACTTGGATCGAATTTACTTAACTATCCAAGACTGCCGACATGGAAAAAATACACATTTGTTTTGTTGTCAATAAACATGACAGACTGTACTAAATCATAATAATTATTTAAGTCAGTCACAAGTAATTCTATTGAGGTCACCTAATTTGATCTTTGATCTTTGATTCTTGATCTTTCATTTTGAATCTTTTAAACTGTTGTTGGGTGGGGGTGGGGGGGGATGTAGCATAACTTGTGCATCAGCTGTTGTTCAAACAGTCTCCTGAGGAGCAGCCAAAAGGTGTTTATGAAGCAAGTGGCTTCATAATCCTTTCTTCCAAAAGTTCAAAGGTCACAACAAATTATGAGCGAAGTTTGTCTAAGTTTTTAATGGCAAAGATTTGGTGAAATAGATTTATTTTCCAGAGTTTGTGGGATTTTGGGTTTAGAAGCAAATTTTAAACAAAAAAATTTGTTGTGATCTTTGATCTTATCGGTCATCGATCAAATATTTTGGCAGTTCGTTCTTTCGCTGCATGAACTACAGCGTTATGGTTCAATTGATAAAACATTAAGAGCCGGTTGCACCAATCTCAGTTAGCGCTAAACTTAGATTAAGAATAAACTAAGATTAATGTTTGACTGAAGTTTGTACAATCCTAGTAAAATGTCTACAGATTATCTACAGTTTTTTGGCCAATCTACAGATTTTCTATAGTTTTCTTAGATTGAAGTGTTTTTGAAGTTTTTTAAAGAGTTTTGAAGGAAAACTGTAGAAAATCTGTAGAGAATCTTTAAAACCAGCCAAAAACCTGCTGAAATATCTACAGATAATCTGCAAACTTTTTTAGCAGGAGTCTAAAAAAAATCTACAGATTATCTATAGATTATTTCTACAGGTTTTTGGCTGGTTTTAAAGCTTTTCTACAATTTTCCTTCAAAAATACTTCAAAAACTCTTTAGAAATATCTACAATATCTACAGTTTTTTAGTCAACATACAGATTTTTTTAAAGAACTACATAAAATCTTTAGATTGTCTATTATAATTGTTGATATTTCTAATTACAGTAGACACCGCTTATTGTGATCACGGTTAATGGAAACAATCGGTTAATGTGATCACTTTTACAAAGTACAGACCGGATGGTACTTTTTCATTGAAAATTTATCGGTTATTGTAATCATTTTATCGGTTATTATCATCATTTTCCATCCAAATTTGACTTTCAACAGCAAATTCGGTCCAAATTAAATTCTAATCTTGTATACTTTGGCAACAGAAAAGTGAAATCAAACTCAAAAATGTTTTTCTTTATATTTAACGTCTATAAAGTGTAATAAATTTTAAGTTATTAAAAATAGTGCAACAGACTATTGATAGTGTAGAAAGAGACTCGATTTCATCAAAAATGATTCAAAATCAATTTTTCTTTATAATAAGAGATTAAAATTTACCAAAACACCTTTTAGTTTTGAATTTTTAACATTAATGGAAAACAATGGTAAAAACTGCATTTTTTGATTTTTTGGCTAATGTTATCAATCGGTTATTGTCATAACTTTGGAGACGTCCCAAAATGATCACAATAAGCGGCTCTACTGTAGTTTTTGAAGTATTTCTAAAGAAAAACTTCAAAAAAATTTTAAAAACCAGCCAAAAACCTCTAGAAAAATCTACCGATAACGTCACAACCGTTTCCGATGTTTACATCTAAATCATTATATTATAAATACACAGTAAATATTTGACTTTTCCACATGGATTTACAACCACAATAAATAATTCATAATTATTGTCGCTCTTCTTATCTTTTCCGTTAAAAATTTAATTTACATCCAACCACCTTGAGTGCCACACATTTATCGATTCCGACCACACTTCACGTATCTCAAAACAAACCTTGCATAATTCCAGTCCGGTCACACACAATTCTTGTTTATTTAACTTGTTTGTGTGTTGAATTAATGATCGGTTAGTAGTGAGGCTGTAAAGAGCGTGAAAATTGAAAAAAAGAAGCGAAAGAAATGGCGTCGAGGGTATTCGAAGCGATTTGAGTGTTCATTCAAGCATGTCCAAATTTGATGTTTATTCCTGTCAAATTTGGTTTGGATTTACATATTTTTTTATTTAATAATGGAGATATTGGTTGAGTTAAGTTTTCTAGTAAGAGAGTCGTGAAATTTAAGAGAAAGTGGGTTTGACCGCTGTATGAATTAATGATGAGATTGGAATCAATGAGTGAGTTGGGGTGTTTAGAAGATGACCCCAAGGAGTTGAGTGAGGTTGAAAATCAACATTGAAGTAATGTTTAACGCGTCTCAGTTTTTTCGTGTTTTTTTTTACGTCCGGTAGAAATTACCGGACGGTGCAAGAAGTACAGAAAATGTCCAAGTCCTACAAATAACATTCCATGGATGTCTGCTTGCGGATAGCGTTTCTCCTCGAGAATTTCTTGAGAGAAAATGTTGTCGTCTTAATTCTCGAGAAATTTTTAGCCGTTTCCCGAGAAATAATTGTCGAGGATTCTCGTGAATTTTTAAGTTCTAAGGCATTTTAAGATGGAAATACGTTGAAATGACGACTTTTGGACGTTTTTCAATTGTAAAATCCTTAGAAAAAAGTGCCGTATTTAGCAAACGGTACTTTTCTTTTAAACGTAGCGCTGAAATTCAGTTAGTTTAAAGATAATAGGTGCATTCAAAGTTAAAATGATTAATAATAATCTGATTATGTTGATTCTTGGATATAATCATAATCAGATTT
>JAQIXT010001552.1:0-15012 GCA_034700445.1 Stenotaenia linearis
AAAATTACTTTTACCGCCACGTTTATACTGCTGGATGAGAATCGTACTATCCCTTGTCAGTGCCAACTCCGTATCGGTGAGCGTCACATCAGAACAGTTATTGTCGACACTGGACGACGAAGAAGACGAAGGCGTGTCGGATAAGCCGGCGCCATGGCGCTCGAGCTCGAGTTGATACGAGCGATCCAAAGTGGAGGCAAACTCGGGGACTAACAAGTGTGGGCGGGGACGATGGCGAGGGGACAACAAGGGTAACGAGACGACACACCCTTTTCCCGCAGAATCAACGCCGTTATACCCGGTGACGGAAGCAGCAGAAGCAACAAGCTTGCAGTCCTGTAGCAAAGGGGTTGCACTTTTCTTTCTGCCTGTATAAAGAGAGGGCAAGGGGTGAGCCATGTGCAAAGCAAGTGCAAAGCAAGGATTATGGGAAATGAGCAACTTAAAAAAATTAAAAAAAAAAAAATGTCATTTTTATAAAAAGCTGGAGCACAAACAAATTGTTAAGAGTGAAGCTAAGCCTTAAATGAATGCAGATGCAATTTTATAGCACGTTTTGTCGACGCTGGAGAAAGCCGGTATCCGGGGGTTGATGCCAGTTTCTGCTTCTAGTGGCACAAATTAACCGCAAGAGTTCGTTTTGGCAAAACAGGTGGCGGAGTACGTGCCGAAGCAAAGTTTGGGTTGCGGGGGGAGATGGTGGGTGGGCGGTCATCGTGTTTGCGCGCCCACTTTCTTATTAAAGTGCCCACGTTTTAATTAATTTCATCCTCTTCATACTGAAACACCTTTAATTAAAAGCGAGTAGGTGTTTCGTGATAAACCTCTCTCTTTCATTCATCCGCCCCCTCGAGAATTAAGCATTAAAAACCCAACAAACGCATTTAAAATAAAAAAAAGTATTTAGAAAAAAGACGAAATATAGCAAAATAGACTAATTAATGATGTTCTGAACTACAACAATAACATTTTACATTTCCTCGCTTTAAAACACTTCCATTTTGCAACTGATCCCCTATTCAACGCTCAAATCTATCGACAAAACTATTTTTTCCCTTCTTTTGAGGGCGCGGCATCATTTTCTTCAGGGAATCCGGACAGGTGGAATAGGAGCTCTGCAACTCTTTCTGCTGACGGTATATCAGTTGAGTGCCTTTCTCTTTTGTAGCTCGAAACAGCGAGTGAACTCAAAGCCCACCATTGACAGGGAAGCAATCAGCCCCAGCCCACAGAGATCGCTTTCTCTTCAGCTTCTTTTGTAACGGTGATTTCCATTTTCCATAGTTCGCCCGCACCAATTCCATTTGTCTCCTTCTATCTTTCCACATTCGGATGCCACTTTAACAGCTTCCCATTGCACTGTACAAATAACTCCGGTTGCAACTTTAAACGCAGTCCAAACACGAGAATTAAAAAACACTTTCACGTTCTGCCAACAAACTAGTTTCTCCACAAATTTGCTGATAAGAGAAAAATTCTTTCCTTCATTTTCCTTTTTACTCTAATCTCTCATTCGTTTAAGCAGACCGACGTTTTTTATTACTTGGACGCACCGAAATACTTTTGGATGCGATTCAATTCACAAACTCCTATTTGATCCTTCGTTTAATTAAAACCACTTCCTCGGAGTCTTTGTTGCCAAAAGAAGCCCACTTTTCTCCACCCCCTCCTACCAATTTCGTTTGCTAATTCAAGGCCATCAAACCGACCAAATTTAGAAATAAAATTAAAATCGCATCAGTCCAAACAATTGGTGAAATTAACTCTGAACTTCAGGCCAAACTGCGCCAAACAGCATTCACTAATTACAACTTTCATAACCTAGAGGTTATCGCTGCCCTAATTACAATCCATTTAATGTTTCATCTCCTTCCACACTCCTAAAAAAAAAATCCCTCGTGTTATAACTTTATATTATTGTTATCATTACAAATTTCTTAACTCCTTTTAGTCAGTCGTTTACTACGACAACAAAATTCAACGTCGTCGTGTCCGAAGATTACAATACAACTGATTTATTTTCTTCTTTACATTTTAAACGATCTCCACAATTCATACCATAGCAACCAACAAGTTTAAACATCATCAAATAAACAGAATCTATTTATTTTTGGTAAAAAAGTGAGCGAGGCGATAACCAATCTAAAAGGCGATGTTGAGTATGATACTCAAGGCTGTTATATTTTTGTAATAAAAAGTTTCCCACTTTGTAGAGTACAAGGGAACGCCGGTTTTTGGCTGCTGCCAAGAAAAACATCATCTCAACAGAGGAGTAGTAGCAACAGACATAAAATCCGTCCATCCTCGAGGCGAACCTATATTAGAGTCGAGAGAAACGAGTCCTCGGGGAAACTTCATTAAGGCACCCCTGCGACAGGGACCCCTGTTGACAACTTCAATTGGGATGAGGTGGAGGATAGAGAGTTTCTTTCTTCTCTCTGCCCGCCGAGCCCCAATGCGCCGGTGCACTGTGGGAAAACCGTAAGGGGCGATTCGAACGCGAGGTGAAAGCAAAACAGACAAAATGAAAAATTCCCACCACCAGCAGAGCAACATGTTGTTAATTCGAGTAATGAGTTGGGGACAGGGTTCCAAAACAAACATTGGCAATTCATTAGGGTTTTCTTGTGGCGTTGGCATTAAATAAATAAAGTGAAATTTTTTGTTTTAGAAATTTGATTTGTGAAGTTGTCACTTTTGTGATGCAGGGAAGCCTAATGGTCCTCTAACTCACCCACTGTCAGCAGCGTTTACTATTCACACAAACATTTTATATTATTTCCAGCAAACAATGTATTCTAATAACAAATCGGATAATAATACAGTACTAACTTATTCTATACATTAATTCAAACCACATTTTTCATTTTCTAAAATCTTAATAAACCAAACATTGAAATCTCAGTTTAAAAAGCAAAAAATAAGCAAAATTTCTAATTTCCAGTATGATATTAAAATAAAAATATTTAATTTACTATTTTCTACTAACCCTTTAAGCACAAAACCCATAAAATCAAACGCAACGGCCAAAGGCAATCAAGTTAATCAGAGGGGCTTTTCAAAGTCTTACCTGTAAATGCAGCGCAAGACATTCTGTGCCTAACCATGACCACAATCTCTGGAGGGGGGAAAACCACAAACTCTTGAAAAATAACACCAAAACGGACTGGATTCTCTCCGTGTCAAAAAGTGGACACACCAATGACTACACGACCATGCTTCTACCGTAATCCCACCCAGCGGGGATTAAAGAACGCCGCTGCGCACAAAGACCCTCATCCACCACGAGAAAAAATATTTTTTCTCAATAAAAAAATTTATAAAACTTTTCATGTTTAAACGGTTTAAACTTCATCTTGTTTTTACACATCTTTAATCCAATAACGCTCGAGTTTCAAAGACCTTTATTCCCGTGTTTTGTTTAGTAATCTAATTTCAACTTCTCCTGCTTTCTTTGCCGGTACCACGTGTTTGCACAGATGTTCAATTGGCCACTTCAATGTCGATTCCTTCTGGTAATGGTTTGTTGTATCAAAGGGCATCGAGCAAAATTCATTATGCGGCCCCTCTCGTTCCAATAACAACTGCGCAACCTGGCGTCTTTTTCCCCGACCAACCCAGGCCTAATTTTATTTCCCGATATCTCCCCGAGTCGAGTAACACGAGAAATAAGTCATCAACTATCTCCAAATTCAATATTAGCTCAACCGTTCTAAACAAAATAATAAAAACAAATTACCCTACGTCTTTTGAAAAAAATTTTTTAAGAAAAAAATCCTATTCATTCCTTTTAATTGCAAACTTGAAAAAATTTCATTAAAAAAACTAAACACTTTGTGCGCGGCGAGTTAAAAAAATAGATGATTAATTGAAACTCTAATCAGTTCATTACTTCCCTCCTCTTTTCACTTCACTCACTTTTCCAATTTTTCTCCTTTTACGTCATAAACTGCAACTCGATTCGAAATTTGGAAAAAATCGGTTTTGAATTTGTTGTAAAGAATAAATGGTTCTCAATTTCTTAGTCTTTTACAAGAACAAACCCAAAACAAACATGTTACGCATTCAAATTCAATCCAGTCCCATTCTATTATAATTCCCAAACCTAATATATTTCTCAACCTCACATAATTTTTTTTCCTTTTTGATCAGATACTCGAAAGCATTTGATTTTTTCAATAAATTTAATTATTTTAAGTTTTTATAAATCTGACTTTTCTTCAGTTTTTACGCATTCGCTTAAACCCGATGGAAAATAAATGAAAAAATGTTGAAAAAGAAAAAATTGGAAGAGGGGAAAGACACGAGCGTCCTATGTTTTCATTATATGTCAATGTCCTGAGAAAATCCCCAGGCGAACGCATCTCTGCGGTGTTGTTCTGTAACAAGAACACTGACAAATAAGCCCTCGTGGGTCAGTTAATCTCTCTACCTGCACTTCCCCCTCCCAATTCGGCTTGCAATCCAAAATAAGGGGCAAGAACAAGCTTGCTGATCATTTAGACTGATTATCGGCAAAGACTCTGCTCCTCATTTACCAACACAACACCAACAGATTCCCTACTTAAAGTCATTATTTCAAATCCTGCAAACAAGAAATAACTCCTTACTGTTACTACGGATACTCCATTAGCTGCAGTCAATAAGCGAGATGCTATACAAACAAAAGACTGGCTTAAAGTGTAGGTTTAATTGAAAAAAGTTTCTTGTTTTCTCCTTTTTTGGGATTTTTTAAAAATTTGTGGAATTTTAGAAAAATTTTAAATGGTTAAACAGATGGTAAAAAGTGAGTGAAGTAAAAGCAGTTAAAAATCAATTTGCACGTAAGAAAATCGAAATAAAAAGCCGGCAGCTTCTAGAAAAATCAAAACGGGAATAAAAATTAAAATAAAGCAGGTGTTAACGATCGGAACCGGCTTTCGAAAACATTTCCTCTTTTTCTTTGTTTAAAGTTGATTTTTGTTGTATAAAATCAAATCAGCTGCTGGAATTGATTTAGTTCGATTATTCTTACGTAAAAGTTTGAAAATCGATACATTTTTTACACTTATACTTCAAAAATATAAACAATCTAGAGATTTTCTTTAATCTGTAGATTTAAATCATATCACTTATTATTACTCATCATTTCCTACAATTTGATTGTCAATAACAAGACATCCAAAGCCACTTGCCGCAAATGTTCTCCATACATCATCTTAATCAAATAAAGATGGATTAAATTGATTAACTCGCAGAAATTAATTGCCGTTCCAGTTACCTCTCTTACAATCGAGTTACACGCACCGAACTCCGAGTTACTTCAAATCCACTCCCCAGAGCCGTTCCTTTATGACCTACAAATACACCCGTCAGTCCCTACGTGGAATTAAGTAAATTAGTCAGTTGCTACGAGAAGATTTTCAATTATTCACCCGCCTGATCATTAAATATTTCTACGCTTGTGAGTCACGAGGAACAAGTTGCATCGTCCGAGCATCAAAGCTACAATTTAATTTCACCTCGCGAGGGCCGGCGAGCAAATAACTATCTTTTTTAACTTGACAACTAAACAAACCACTCAGTAAAACAATTAAAATAAATATAGTTTTTGCAATAAATTGTGAATTCACCACATTCCAAAGCGTCGTTCTTTGTCGCCATATTGAACGTCCGGTTGCACCCGAGATTTCAGCCATGCTTGGATAATGCATGGTTGATCGAGTTAACACTCGAGCGCGGGACATCAATTTATGCGTGAAATGAGGAACGTGTCATATTTTCGACTTTTATTCGAGCACAACCTTTGCTGGACGGGGGGTGGACACGGTCGAGTATTAAGAGAAACACGAGATTGGAGGAGGGTGAGTAATAAAATAATGTGGAAAGAGCCATAATGCCAACACGCTTTCTCACATGACTAGATTAAAGGATGAATTTTAACCCTCCACCCGGCTGAGAAGGGGATGAGAAGATGGAAGAGTCTGTAGTGGCACAGCGAAATGAGCTAACCAAGCAAAAATAACGTATTTTGGACTAAATAATCTCGGAATGAATGCAGTCGTGTGAGGTGTGTTTATGGTTGACTTGTTTTTATGTTGTTATCGAGTGTTTGGGATAGTTAAATGAAGAAATGAATGAGTAAAGGGTATTAAGGATCGATTGTTAGTGGAATAAGTAAAACTATTGTATCGATTCTATAAAATATCTCAAAAATAGTCGTTAAACTTAGACTGTGTTGTTTACTTTCAATCCCAAAATGCAGAAAAAATTAGGAATTAGAAATCAGAAAATTTGATTTTTATCTTTTTGGCTATAACTTTGGAACTCCATTAGATAAAATCAAAACCGTAAGTGATTTCGAAAGCAAAATGTGTCTGGAAAGTTTTCTAAATTAGAAATGAGGGTGTCTGGAAGATCCGCAATATTTAAAGAGGAAAATTCTCAATAATTCATTGCACTCCCAATACTTATAACGGTATAAACACGATGCGTTTCGAGTGGCTACCAAGCCGTCAAACTACTTTACTATTCCAAGGAGGAAAAAACACAACCAAAATTAGACTTGAAAAAAAAATTCCATCAGAAAAAAATGTACAAACTCGAAATGAAGTTAACAAGAGATAACACCCCTTAAAAGTAGTTGTAAAAAGAGAAAAAAACAGCAGTGGACCGAGAGAAATTCGCGCGCCGAACTGAAGAGTATTCACGCATAGTGGATTGGTTTAAGGGAGACCGCTCACTATTCACATTTCGATGGCAGTGCACTTGACAGGGAAACGCGCCCAGCCCACCACGAGCGACAGCGAGGCGGACGCCGAGTGGCCATGTTTGTGAAGCATCATCGCCTCTGCCATCGATCCACGAATTGGAGATGGGAAGAGAGAGACGACAGCGTGCTCGCCTCATTCCACCTCAAGGTGTGCGCTTTTTTATTTTTTCTTATGGAAATGTAGTAAAGCAGAACTACCAACGTGGGTCTCGTTTCTCTAAGAATATGCTTCACATATTGCTTTTAAATGGAGATATTTTGCTTTCTAAAAACTGTTTGAGAAAAAAGTTTCAACTCAAAAGAAGAATGAAGTCAAGCTGAATGGGTTATCGATCCAATCGTGCAATGAAAACCAGCACATCTCGTCTTGTTCGATATTCTTTTCTGTTGCATCCACACTTGACGATTAATTATTTACTTGTGTGTTTTTTGGCTTTAAATTACTCTGTTTGGACCTCATTTCCGGTCGGTCAAAGGCTTAGAAGTTGTTTGGCTTCAATTATTTGTTTACTTGTGTGTGAATCCTTAAAATTTCTGGATTGTAAACTGACCGGAAGCTGCATTGTTTGTTAGAAAATATCGATTTCTTAATCAAATCGAAAATGGCATTTTTACAGCTTTGCGAATTCTCTTTTGTCCACTTTTTAAAGTCGCGGAAAACCCACTTCCGGTTTAATACAAACCTCAAAACTCACTGGTCACCAACCTCGGTATCCCACCTCACTACCCAGAAAACTCCAACCTCCTGACCAAACCGGAAGTGTCATTATTTCCCGCTCCGAATTGCCACAATCTCGAGATAAATCCTCATTTCCCCCAATTTGGAGCCGTCAAAAACCCACTTCCTGTTTCGCAAGAAACCTCAAACTCGCTGGACACCGACCCCACCCCTCCACCTCACCACCCACAAAACCCCGACCCCCCAACCAAACCGGAAGTACCCTTTCCCCCCACTCCACGATCACTTATTCACACGCAGACACGAAAAAATACACTTTCCCACCACACCCCTTCACAAAAACCCCTAATTGGCAATTACACTCATTAACCCCCACCCCCATAAATCACAATTTAAAAAAAATCAAACTTCAATACATTACTTACCTGATTTATCATTAAAAGATCCCACTACGTTATTACTAGCACAAATAGGCATCAAAGAAACTTGACACTTACCTAAAAAAAAAAAAAAAAAAAAATTATCAGAGAAACTCATTACGAAATTGCCATCAAATAACACTTTTTTCGCAACTCGACACGCAAATAAATTTTCTCCGGAAACCCTTTATTTGCACTTCATCTTTCTTTTATTTCCCAGACCCGTTTAAAAAAATTAGTTTCGTTTCATAAATTCCTTTTTCATTATTCATTACCCCGCACAAAATTCATTTTACCCTCGCAATTGTACTCTAATGACCTTGTCTCTTTTATCCCGCGAGGTTTTTATATCTTTCAAGTGAGAGAGATCACTCGAGGGATAATTTATAGGCGATCAGTTCGATGGCAATTCATTTGTTCCACGCGACACTGAAATTTCCTACGACAAGGGGAAAAGTGAAGTTAAGAGAGGGAAAAAAGCGACGCATTTCAAACCTAATTTCATTCCACTTTGAACTTGTGGAGAATGATGGCACTCACAGCAATAAATAAACCGTTTTCTCATTTATACGTGCACCGAATGCGTCACTCGACTATTATATGCCACCCGTTTCCCTGGCACGCCATATTTTCGAGTGATTTTTCATTAACTCACCAACAACTCAATAACTCATCTCGTAAAAAATTCGGAAAAGTAAAAAATTCAAAATTCAAGAATTTAAAAATATAAAAAAGAAAAATTAATTCTCGCATAAATATAACTCGCAGCTCTATTTCCCATCAAAATGAAACCCCTTTCGCCTTACAGAAGGCACAAAATTGCAATAAAGATGAAATTTCCATCAAAATGAAAAAGACAGCTGCAAGGATTCTCTATTTCTCTCCTGTTCCTTCATTACTTTTATAAACACCTCTTAACGTATCAGGGACTCAGTGCGATGTTCTCACCTGACCGTATAAATAATTCAAAAATTCTGATATTTCTTACGTAACGTAATAATTTACTACTGACATTAATTCAACATGAAACTATTTATAAAATCTTTTCAACCAATCAATTACTTTTTAAAAAATAACTAACAAATTACAAAAAAACCAACTTACCCAAGTCTTATATCAGTAATTAAACTTTACGTCAACATATAAATAAAGCACACCTTCATTCATTACCACGCATGCGCATAATTCATAATTTATGATATCACAAACAAGAGATAAAGTATTTAATCAATACTTTATTACACTTTTTCTAAAGAATATATAAAAATCAGAGTTTATTGACTAGCAGCACATAAAATTACTTAATTCAGTTGCTGCGAAGAGTAAAAAATACCGCCTATCGATCGCATACCTGTTTTCTCGTCAAAGAAAAATGAAGTCGATTTTCTACTTTCCCCTCTTTTTCAATGTCATTCTTTGCTCCTGCTTCCATGAAATTCGACAGCCAAACAAAATAAATTGCATTTTTATATCGTATTAACTCGCTACACTGTTATCCGAACCCTAAATAATAAAATTTGATATTTTCCAAAACTACTCAAAGTGAATTAATAAACATTACAAACATAGAAATAAATGTTATCGCTGTGCAAACGAAACACAAACCTTGTTTTCTCTATTGTGCAAATTATCGGAGAACTATTCAAAAGACCGGTGTTGCTTACTCTACTTCACACTCCATTTTTATGTTTGTCAAAGTGGTCTTTTGTTTAAAAATACCCTATTCAAATGTACAAGAGGAGCAAATTAAACAAAGGACTGGAAATTACTACCAAACTTCTAAGGAAAAAAAAATTTTTATTTTTTTCTATTTTTCTGATTTTTCTAATTTTTCTAAAGGTAAACACGAGTAAACAGCAAAACCGACATTTATTTGCCAATTTAGGGCCACAAAAAGAAACGAGATTAATGTTTCCCCCAAAAAGAGAGAAAAAAAATTTTTTCGCTGCCCCTGGGGATCACTTGCCAGCAAAACAGTATTTGCTCCAACGCTTTCTACTTCTTCATCTTCGCCTTTGGTCAGGAGGTGGAAAACATCCATTTCAAGCCTTTGATGCCCAAAATTCCATCTTTAAGTAGAATCCCTATGGGTAATTATTTTAATGATTTCATTTTGCCCCATCTCATTCGCGCAACTTGCGAATACCTAAAGCCTTTTATACCTAAAATTCCCTTCTTCACGCCTTCTTTTCTCTCCTAGACCTAATTAGACGAGCAGATGGAAGAGGACAAGCGCGGGAAATAAAGGGAATGATCGTAATAAAATATTTTCTCACCGAGAAGCCAACTTTTAGCGTTCTAAGGGGGGAAAAATCATTTTCAATTGCGGTACATACTTCTACAATATCCTGATTGTCTAACATTATCTTCTTACACTGCTTACGCATTCTCAATCAATTCCTATCATTTTACAAACCATTCAATATTCAGGCATCATATACATTGAAATTCTATCTAAACAATCCAAATTCTAACTTTATTATAAATTCCCAATTTTAACTTAATTCAGGAACGTCACAATCTATTCCAATATTGTCAAGAGAACGACTACTGCTTAACACTTTACTTATCTCGATAATAGATTTGTACGCCTTGAGTTTAAGAAATAAAACAACATTAAAAGTCGTTCAATTTTATTAGTAACTTAGTGTCTTTGCTAACCTCAAACACCTTGAGCAAATCTGGTTTCAATTACTGCAAATGCCTCACCTTTTCCACGTTGCCGCCACAAAGTCACAGTTTCTGTCACTTTTATGCTACATTTAATTTTATTTAGAGACGAGAAAAAGGCAAAGCACGTAAACTATTAAACAAATTCTTCAACGTGCATCCGAGTTAGGCCTAAAAAATTCACACATAAACCCCTTTAAAGGCTTCTTTTTCTCCTTCACTCAAGGCAAAAGATTCACTCAAAAAAATCTTTCGAGCACGTCCCGAACCCTAACTCATAATACAAATTAGATTCTGTGCACTTTGCATTCCCACTTGAAATTTTTTTTTTTTTGGTGGATGGAAATTTGTAGATTTTTTTGGATTTTTTTAGTTATTGGGTAAATTAGACTGAGGGAAATTGTTGTGATTATTAATTTTAAGTCAGTTTGAATTCTTTGTAGAAAAATTCATTAGAAATTGTAAAGTTTTAAGGAAAAATGACAGAAATTCAATTAAAATTTTAAAACTTTAAAGAAAAATAGCAGAAATTCATTCGAAATTACAAAGAAAATAACAAAATTTAATTAAAATTTCAAAATTCGAAGAGAAAAACACCAAAAACTCACTTCAAACCACCAAAATTTCAGACAAAGTACTAAAAAACTCACTTCAAACACTCAAACTCTTAAACCCCACAAAAGAGCACAACATCCCCACGGAAATCCCCTCACCCAATCAATTAAATCAATCCTGATTGATACATCCTGCCATCCAACACATCTCAATTTCCATCAACCAAATTGATTTAACACATCCAGAAATAAATCGCTTACTTAACTGAACTTCAAATCCCAATTAGAAATTGCACTTTTTCCTCCGATTCCTCTCACTTTTTCCTTCAATAATATAACCTCGAGGAATGCGGGGGCGGAAGACGTCGAGGATTAAGTCGAGGGACAGATAGAGCAAAGGAAACCCGCCTTATTTTGGAGGAAAGAGGCGGTGGATGGAGAGAGGACTGATAATTAACTGAAGGAGGAAAGAAGAGGCATTAACCCCTCCAAAAATCAATATCCAACGGCCCTGCTTGTCTCTTAGCACTGCAACGTGCAAACGAATAACCTTGCTCTTCAACTTATCAACAATTTAAAGGTTTAAGCAGATTTGCATAAGTCGCAATTTTAAAACCGAGCAGAGCCTACAGTTGTCAATATGGTAATTGCCGCATTAAAAATTAATTCGTAGTTTCGGCGAATGTTCGAATTTAATAACAATTCCCTGTAAAACACAACTCTGCGGTTTGTAACGATTAATTTTTCTCTATAAACCGATACAAATCCACTTTATCCATCTTCGAGACGCTACTTAATTATTTTCCCTGCCCAGTCGATTAATTAGTAATCGAGTGTCCATTGGGACGTCGGCGCCATCTATGGCCGATCGATACAAACTAAATTCGTAACATTTTTTCTAACAAAAAAATTAAATAAATATTAAATTTTTTGAGATTCGTGAATTCGTATATCGTTTAATTCTCAGGCACAAAATCGAGTTTGTTTATTTACAAAAGCAGCAATTCGTAGACGAAACGAACACCAACAGCTGCAAAGTCATTTCGCATGGCCAAAATCCAAAAAAAAATTTTTGGGTCTCTCGAGACGATCTGTTTGAGTGGTCAGCGCTGTAGCCGATTTTCAAAGACCGTATTGATTTCTCAGTTACAGTCCGTTTGAGCGTGGGTGTGAAAGGGCCCGTTAAGATCCGCTGGGGAACAAGTCAGCCATTCGCTTCCATTGGACTGCATAAAAGGAGATGGAATCAACCGAGTTCTTGTTTTTCCTTTCGAAAACTCAACTTTATGGTGGATATCCGAGTGCACCGAAACCCGGATGTGTAAAAATCAAACACCCCACTTCTTATAAACAACATATAATAATCTTTTTAAAAAGTGAAACTCGATACTCACACTTTAGCCAAAAATGAAAAAAAATTCCTTAATCTCGGGTCATTAATCTTGCATTTAAACTCTCGAAAAAAAAAATTTCTCAAAATATAAACCCGCTTTGAAACCAAGAGAGAAACATGAAAACGGTTATAAAAACTTTATAATTGAAGTTCATGAACTCGAGAATCCAATTTCAATTTCGCTATCTCACAAGTGATGTTTTTATTACTCATTTAAAGCAAACTGTAAAAATTTCTCTTTGCCAAACAAAACAACTAAATAAACCCTCCAATTTCGCCCCACCGTGTTTCCCTGCATAACAACAGATGTTCGACTCCTTTTTTGAACCGGTACAATGAAACATTAATTACGGACGCCAAATTCACGTAATAAATCATCGAAAACTGCGATTCTGAATGGATCAAAGGCAAAGTCGAGTGACCGCAGTTTGGCAAGCTCGCGTTGCCATTCGGCCGAACCGAATGGCGTGATGGATGGGTCTCGATCGCATTGTTCTGGGTTATCCCCTCGCAGCCCCAAAGCTTTTAATGAAATCGGAAAAATAAGCCTCCCAATCACCATAAGAAACGAGATATGGCAGCTGTTTGCGAGTCGCAAACCGCACGAATTACTCACGAGTCGGCTGCCGGGAGGTGGAGGTTGCCGCCCGTGAAAAAATCCTTGTTTTACATTTGAAACGCACCACTAAAATGAATGAATGGCTCTAACCAACTCTTTGCTTCCCTAAACTTTAGCTAATTACATGGCACTCGCTCGTGCGCCTAAAATTCGCTACACAAACCATATTAGATAAATTGCATTGCATTCACTAAAACATTCAAGCTTTGCAATTACCCTCGCTCTACTTACATTTATTTTTTATTCCTCTTTAAATCCGTCGCAACTGGTTCGAGAAATAAGTAATTTCTAACTCCCCTTGGTCAGCACCTCCAACCTACGTACAACAAACTTCGTTTCTTTTGCGAAATAATATTTTCTTTATTTTTAAAATCTTCACCCTTAAGTTCCCATTAACCCCTTGCCCCTCCTCCATCATTCAAGGAATGCACTCGGCTTTATCAACTCGAATTAATCGAGGAATTAAACATATCTTTACCGCGTCTTCCGCAACTCTCTCCGGTACAATCAATGCATCTGTTGTCGTACAAGAGAAGACTCGACTCACTTTGTAAAACCCTAAAAGCATGGGGCCCCAATACAAAGCCCTCTTTGAATACAGCACAAGATAAATCTCAAACTACACTCTTATCTCCACCCATTGGCATTCGGTTAATGTATTTGCACATATGAATTGCCCCTATCAAACATTCCCAGATAAGCTTCGACCTACTTTTTACCAGCCCGAAAGGGCAACCCTGTCCACCCTCCAATTTTTTCTCCAAATTCACCCGATCCATTATTTCCCCCACAATTCCCGAGGAAAGAATAAACAAATGTTCCTTTTTGCATCATTTTTCAATTTTTTCCCTCCTCTCGCGAGATAAGAGGCGAAAACGAGAGAAAAGTGCAAACGCGTGAATTGAAAACACAATCAATTGAGATTGTAAGATGTCAGTTTCAACTTGTAATCATCTTAAGACTTAATTTGTTTCCTCCCGTCCCCAAACTTTATCATGGCGATAATGTTCACAAAGGACGGGGCAATCCATCACCGCTAAGTGGGCGATGCTCTGATTTACATTTTAATCAAACTTTACAAACCCATGAATAAAAACACGAGAAAAATCAAATAAAATCATTAAATTTGACAACACCTTTAAAAATTCAGAGTAAATAAACCATCTCGCATCGATCTCGTCTGCATCTCGTTAATCATCGCTCCATTTGGAAAAAACACAAAAATCGATGAGAAATTCTATTTTTAAAATTCGAATTGAAAAAAAAAATGTCACGCTGCGATATCAACTCTTTTATCACTTCCTCATTAACCAATGAGCGCGTAAATCTCGGCCAACACGCAGGACTCAAAGGGTGCATGGACAGGTGATATCGCACAATGCGCACAAACCGGTTTAATGAGCACGAAGCATCTGCAGAGAGAAGGAATCCTCATTAAAATCATTTCGAATAGCAAAAGCGTCTCTGCAATTTGTTTATTGAACCAAACCCCAACTTTCCCCGTTCGCCACTACGCAGGCGCCACTTTCCAACCCCCCAAATAAAAAAAAATACTCATTTGCCTAAAAGCTGTTTGTGTTGTTCCGCTTCATCAACTCTTCCATGTCCATTCTTTCTAAAGTTGCACGAGCCACATTCGTCACCGGTTGTCATGCGCAGTTCGTGAGCAATGGCAATAATATCCCATAATCTGTCAGCAGGGGGTGTATTTAGCTTATCTCGCTAACCCTATCGATATACATAAAAGTGTGTCTGGCAGAACCCGTGGGGGAGGGTTATTATTACACCTGATAAAAAAATAATACGTTTTATGGGATACAAGTCGATGGTGTTCTGTTCTCGCCAGGACATGGCACCGCCTGTTACAAACAGGGTGGGGGTTGATGGGAATCACGCACCGTATTCCATCGATGGGTCGTAAATCTCC
>JAQIXT010001553.1:0-15002 GCA_034700445.1 Stenotaenia linearis
GCATTTCCGAATCGGAAAAAATCCGAATCGGAAATAATCCGAATTGTAAATAACCCGAATCAGAAAAAATCTGAATCGGACAAAATCAGTACAAGTCACGTGCGCAGTGCTGGGTAGACCCCAGTGCTCTGTGACGCGCGCTGTATGACGCAATTATGCCCGCGAAAAACGTTGCCAAAACATTGCAAGCCTGTTGTTTAGGCCTCTGGTATTGAAGGGAGAACTGTTGCCACACCCAATTATTGATTATATCCAATGTTATAGCGTCCAAAATGACGTAAAAATGAACAAAAAGACCCCAAAATAAAATAAAACTGTCTTAAGACGATTGTGATGCCAAAAAAAAAATTAAATCAAAAATAAAGTAAATAGAAGTATCGATACCAGCGTTGAGATTCGAACCCACGCCTTGAAAACCAGCCCGCAATCTAACAGAAACGGCTTACACCACTGAACCATCCTTGTTTCTTACTTCTGTTTTTCATATGAAATAAATAGTAACACATTTACACTCATTGTATTAAATAAAAGATAAAATAGAGACAAAATAAGTACTCCAAAATTATTTTTAATAATTTTTAAAATTATTAAAAAACAACTTTGAAGAAAATTTGTCGAATTCCATTGAAATTCTATTAATTTTGTCTGATTTTGTCAAATTTGATTTAAAGTTATCGAATCAGGGGAGAAAAACTGTGATTTTATGGCAGCTAACCCTGTTTAATCAAGAGTACCAATGTAACTGATGTAGTTTAAATATTTGCTTAAATATCTAATGAATTCTGTTGAGTTTTGTCAAATTTAATCAAATTTCTGCTTACATCAAAATTTGTATTTTATTTATTTATTTATTTCAGTGATTAAAATAAGAAAAATTCAATAATGAAACATTACGTGACCATACGATAATATTTTGAAATTGGCGCAGTGTGACGTCATTTGGCAAATTCGAAAAAATTCCAATTCGGTTTTCTTCCAATTCGGAATTTTTCCTTTTCGGATTTTTTCATTTTCGGAGGAAGTTAGATTCGGAAAATTTCTTTTCGGATTTTTTCCCTTTCTAACTTTTGATTTTCGTATTTTTTCTGCGGCACCGTTCTGGTGTCTGTTTATGTATCTCTCCGCGCCAGACATTAGTCGAAAACAGAGTTTTCACCCTGCCGGATGGCGCAACGATCACTTTAGTATCAATTTTCCAACTTCCTGTAATCAGCTGGAAGGTCGAGCCACAAATGAGGTCATGTTGTGATTGATCCCATACCACTCACTTATTCCCGCACTTCTCAGAAGCATGCCATCGTATTCTTGAGATTGCTCACACCCACAATGTCAGTTCACGAAGTCAAGTTGTGCCTTATCGGGGTAAATCAATTCAAATTTCATAGTCATTCAACATTCAGTTAGGAAATACACGTTGCAATTCAATTCCGGTCTACGTGGACATGGACTCACATGACTGAAGGGGGCAGATCCCATCCCATGAAAACATTTACTGTTTTTTAAATTTAATTTGTTTTATTTTGTAGGATTCAGGCGTCGGAAAATCGTCCATAGTCCAGCGCTTTGTCCACGATACATTTACAATGGATGCTGAGAGCACTATTGGGTATATGTTATTAAAATGACTGTTACATAATATTAACTGATTGTTATTTAAAGTGCTTCCTTTATGACGAAAACCATATTAGTTGACGACGTTACATATAAATTCCAAATATGGGATACGGCTGGACAAGAAAGAGTTAATATTTTGATTTAAAGTAATTAATTTTGGTTTTATAATTTATTATTTTAGTATCGGGCATTGGCACCGATGTATTACAGAGGTGCAGGCGCAGCAATTATTGTTTATGACGTAACGCAAGAGGTGATGACGGTCTGCAGTGATTGAAATATTTAATTAAATGAATTTTTTTTAAGACTACATTTCAATCTGTTAAAAGTTGGGTGAAAGAATTGACTGCACATGGACCAAGACATATAGTTATAGCGATTGCAGGAAATAAATGTGATTTGGAAGATAGAAGAGAGGTTATTAAGCGAGGTGAGATTTTATGTGAAGGAAAAGAAAAAGAAAAAGAAATTGATTTAATGATTTAATTTTGATTTGTAGAGTCTATTACATTTGCTGAGTCCATAAATGCACTTTTTATTGAGACGAGTGCGAAAACTGCTACAAACATTCATTTGTTATTTAAGGAAATTTGTAAGTTAGGTTTCTGGGATATCGTGAAAGTGAAGTGCCTTAAATCTCTCAAAAACTGATTATTTTGTGTATGTTTTGTGATCAAATGGACTCAGGTAATATTGTTGCGGTAATGAAACCGTAGGTAAAATGAACCAAGTGATGGACAAACGAGTAAAAACGATCGTAGAGATCAATCTAGTAACCTGACGAATATTTAAAACTAATTACATTACTCTAAAAACGTCAAAAAAAAAATCAGTGAGAAGCTGAGAAATATTTGAATTACAAGGGCAGTCTACGAAAGAAATTATTATAACAATAATATTTTTTGGTTGACTGATTCGAGATATAATCAACCGAATATTACTCTTGAAGAGAAGTAGCTCATGATTTTTTCTTGTTTAATACGCTCAGCGTAATTCTAGCATGTGGAGAACTCAGAAAAAGATGATTATTTTCTGTTATCTCATGATATTATGGGTGAAAATAAAAAAATAATCAAGATGATGAGGAAATGATTAAAATAAATATGTTAATGTGATATTTGAAAATAATAAATATTTTTGTAATGGCTTAAATATGGAACTTTTTTTATAACTTCATTTCACATTTATTTTCTAATATTCACCAATTTTTTTTTCCAGGCAAGAGACTCCACATTGAAACACTTAATCACCGCCAAAGGGAGCCGCGAGTTCACTTAAGTACTAAGGAAACTGAAAAACAAAAAAAATGTTGTTAATGATAGTCCATCTTATTTCTTTCTGGTTACATTGGTTCAAATACTCTTGTTTATATATAATATTACTAGATCATTTTGTTTATATTGTTTAACTGTATCACTCAAGTACAAACTGCAATTTTTAAAATTTATAAATAATTTGCTATGACTTTTTCAAATTTCTATTGGTTTAAGGTTATGTAGAATCATGTACATTTTTAAATATTGATTTCATACACTGAGCATTTTGTATAATATTAAAATCTTTATAATATTTATATATGTCAATAAAATTTGGGTTATATTTTCTCAGTTGCTGGTTCAGGATCCGTTTTTGGATAGATGTTATATAAGTAAACAGGTTTTAATGAGATGAAGAAATTGCTTGCAAAAAGCGGTTACTTCAGGAAGGAATTTTTAAGTTGATTAAAATGCAAATGAGAAACAAAAAGTAGTATGCAGGTGATGTTAATTAACCTCCATGTTAGATATATAAATCTTGAGTTTAAAGAATGTTTGGGTTTACTTTTACCTTCGAGTGGTCATTGAGGTAACGAAAGAAAAGAAGGGAAGAGCTTCAACTAATTGGGCTTAAAGTCACCTTAAAACAAAATTAAAATTCAAAGTAACAGAAGAAAGAGAAAGTAAAATTTCAAATTCTTTTAAACATTCGTATCGTTTAAGAAACATAAATCGCACAAAAAATTAGTACTGGCACTTAAAATATCTAAAATCAAAATTATATAGTGTCCTCGACTTACGCGATTAATTCGTTCCATAGTCATCCGTGTAAGAGCAACATGAAATGTATATACCGACATAACTTGCAATCCGTGTATATAAACAAAAATGTTAATAAAACCAGCTGTGCATCACAGCTTACTAGAAACACCAATGAGAAACACCCATTACCATGTTCTGAGTGGCTATTTGTATGTACAAATGCTAATTCAAGTTCAAGTATCCCAAGCGCGTATCTACGAATCCGTGCAGGTCAGGACAGTCCCGACCTACACGGAGTTTTGGATGTACAGTAAGGCTTACTGTATATCCCAAACTCCAATTGAACACCGTGAAAAAGCGGAAAAGTAGGTAGGGCTGAATCCTTATTCATCCAAGAGACTATCTAAAGATGTCTTCTAGTCAAGAGGCATTGCGGTTTCCAATGCTGCTAATCAGCCTCACTTATAAGTAGTGCTGTCTTCAAAGTTGTATTTTTGTTCTTGCGCTAATGGTTTGTGACCAGTGAACATAATTGCTTGTGACAAATTAAATATGTAACATGTAATTCTCGCTGACAATGAAGATTACGCTGTTCTGCGGTCAGTGTAAAATTACGTTCTTACTGTAAGATAAGCAACCTAATGAAACGATAAAGTATGCTAAACCAAAAGTTTTTTTTTCTCATCACTTAAATAAAAAAATTTAAATAAGTATTTATTTTTTAAGTGAATGCATCTAACAACGCCTTTCTAGTATCACTAATAGCAAGGCGATGTTTTAATCTTATCACATATCAATTTCATCAGTCCATTAAGTTATAAGCACTAATCTAACGGGTTATTGGGCCGCTGCGTATGTACATGGGATGATACGATGGGATTTGTTCGTAGAGCATCTGCATCACTTGAAAGACTGCTTTAAAAGGTTGATGCAAACAACCTAAAGGTAAAACCGTCAAAATCACTAATCTGTCCTAGCGAATTGGATTTTCTCGGATTTCGTTTAACAAGTGCAGGTTAAACTGCGAACCCCGATAAAATCTCCGCTATTGAAAATTTTCCCCACCATCTTCAGTTAAACACATTCAGCGTTTTCTCAATATAGTCTAGATAGACAAAGTTATGAAAACATGAAATTTAAATGTGTAAAATGCAAAACCCTACATAAATTTTTTTTTAATTACCCTATAGGCAGAAAAAAATTTTGAAATATTTATGAACATTTGTAATAAATCCAGAAACTGCTTACTTCAGCAAACTTAAATGCCAAAATTCAAATTTTCACTAACATTCAGAAAAAAACTTCCAAAACCACGCATTTAAAATGACAAATTCTTATTTCCTTTTATAGTATCGGGTACTATAAAAAAATCTCAGCTACAAAAGAAGCATAAAAAATAAAATAACAATAAAAAATACAGGAATAAAACTGTACAGGAACTTTACAAAATGGTAGACACATTTGAAAATATAAAAAAATTATTACTTTGGCAGTAAGAAATATATACATATAATATTTGTATACAAAAAACACTCAATGAGCGTCAACTACATGTACTTGTACTGGCGCCAGAATGTGTCTTGCCGACCGGTTGTCAGGTATCGTTGTCTGGTTCAAATCCACCAACGGAGCCACTGTTAGTGAAGCCGATGATAAATTGGCGCGAGATGCCGGTCGGTTTCGCCCACCGTTCAGTCCAGCAGGCTCGGAATAAATCAGATATTCGCTACCCTCGTGCGGCGTCATTGTACTGTAGCCGTGATCACTGTCACTGCTGCCTGGGGGCCTCCAACCATGTCCCTGGTTGACCACTCTGTATGGAGATTCGGCCACAGGTGGGTTTTCAACACTCACAATCATCGCGTTGCACTGACCACCGGTTAAACATTCGTCGTGAGCTTCACCTTCATCAACTTCGTCCAAGTGGGACATGCGGATGACATTGTCTGCAACGGTCGAAATATAGTGGTGGGAAGTTCTGTGAACATGATGGCGGTAGCAATAGACGGCCAAAGCGAGGACGATAAAGCCAGCCATAACGCCTCCGGCTACAGGGCCCACTGGGGTGCTTTTGGTAGTTAAAATATCTTCGTACGGAAGTCCTTCTGACAATAAAAAAATTAAAAAAATTAAAATTGATTCGATAATAAAAATATTCTGACACTAACCCATGATTTCATCGGCGTATGGGGTACGCGCACTAAATATTCCGCCGAAACACCGCCGCTGCTGGGTGCAAAAAGGTCGAACTAAGGGTGATAAGCCATCAGCTTCTAATTGACACCATTCACAGCCGACGACGCCGAAACAAGCAGCTTGGGATTGACGGTTTGCACAGTTCGGTTCAAAGCACTCAGGAAGCGAGTCGAGTAAGGTCGGATCCAGATCGAATAATTGCACCTCCTCAGGTAAAATCGGACAGCTTGGATTAGAGTAGGACGGCTGACCGTCGCAGAGGTCCATTCGGAGAGAACATTCACAAGGGCATTCGCATTCGCTTTGCTCCATTCGATGGCAGTTGAGACAAAGACGATCTACCTAGAATAAAAATCAAAATCATTGCACTATATTCATTTTAAATTTTTATCAAGAAATGCCTGAAATTAATTTAATTAAAACGCTTGAAGAACATAAAATTGTATCTTAAATGTCTAAAATTTGATCTAAAATAGTTAGAAGTTTCTGAAATATGATATAAAATAGCTAAGAACACCTGAAACAAGAATTGAAAATAGCAAAAAGTATTTAAAATATGATTGAAAATTTAATTTTAAATGTTTAAAACTATAAACAATAATGCATTACCATACTGCACGGACAAAACGCTGTAAAAATATCGCAAGTTTGGTTGACGATGCCGAAGAACAAATTCGTGCCGGGTACTGGCACAACGTGGTATTTCGAACAATGTTCTCCATGTACCAGATTAGTAAGAACATGATCAGTACTCGTATTGAAATGGTAATATCGTTGCACGGTTCTGTCTCCATAACTATTGCATACATGTTTCGTAACGAAACCGCGATGATTAAGGATATCGTGAGCGACCAACGGCTCCTTGTGTGTTATGTGCTGTTGTTCCAAAGGTCCTCTACCGTTGGGTTCAATGAGTCCCGGATGTGCAACGAGATACCCATGATCATCCATAAAAAAACAACTGAAAATAAATTAATTAATTAAAATTTAATTCTTTCAAACCACAGAGATTGCTTACGCAATGCGATCATAACTGCAAACATGAATATTTTCAACCAAAAACTTATAAAAATAACCCAAAGTGAAGTCGATTCCCATCACAGCTGCCACCAAGTCCTTTGAATTATGCTCTGAATCCGATCTAAATCGAAAATTTATTATTTCTTACATCTCCAATGTTATCTTTCCTCAATCTTACTTTCCCTCGAATATCGTATGGCTAACTGTAACTATGTAACCACCACCACCAACGTCCAAATAAGGTGCTGTCACGAACAATTTCCCTGGCAATTGTTTAGCTCCAATAAACCACCGCCTTTTGGTCGGATCAAATGAACGGTCCAAAAGTGAGCCGGGATGAACAAGGAAAACTCCAGTGGACGTAGCAATGTACCTTAAGATACAGAAATTTTCTCAATTTTGATTAAATATATAATAAGTTATCTTTTACCTTCGTAAAATGTATTTACTCAAATCGCTGCTCCCAAACTGCTTTTTCCAATGAGCAGCAATTCTTACTGTGGCCGACACCTCGTTACGAATAGCTGATTTGAGACCAGGATTTGCCAGTAACTTCGTCCCATCGCTTAGATAAGCCATGTAGCTTTGCACTGTTCTTTTGCTTTCCTCCTGGTTCGAATAATCAAAAGGCGAAAGAAAAGCCGCAGGCGATAAAAATAGAGCACTCGCATCGACTGTGGCTATTTGTTTCATGTGTTGACAAGTAGGTAATGAAGATAATAAATCTAATCGATGATATACAATTCCTGCATTTGGTGGAACTGGAAAAAGCAAAATTTAATTTAAAAAAGGGGATTACATTAAAAGATCGTTTTTGGGATTTTTTTTTTTGGTTGACCTGGAGTATTTCATTAAAGAAATTTATTCCGATAGATTTCAACAGTTCGAAGTCGATTTAAGACACTAAAATTTCACTTGGCTAAACCGGAGTTTTTAAAATTGTGCTTATTAACTTTAGTATTTCATTCTTTTCTGGTGGCTTTTTTTTTTTTTTTTTTTTTTTAGTTTAAAAAAAAAAATTCAGTTCACTTAAAAAATGAAAAAGTTCAATAGATAAAAACATTAAAACTTCAGTTAAAAATATAAAATCTCTATTTAAAAAAAAGAAAAAGAAAAAAAAACTGAGAATTAACTCCACTGGCTAAAATCTATCAAGTCTAACAAAAAATGCAACCTAAAATGATCACTAATAAAAATCGTCCAAATTCCTCACCAGTCATAACCTTCGGCATCACGGGCATGTAATTCCTATCCTGACTCACAACACAAATGACGTACGGCGTATTCTCAATCTTCTTCCACGTATATGAATATGTAGCATTAACGAATAATCCATCATCACCAGCCAAACGCGGCGCGATCAATTTCTCACGCCCATTGGCGCTCGACAGAACGTCATCACGAATTAAATGAAATCCATTTTTATTCTCTAAATGCGCAATTTCAGTATGCATTTGCATATCTGAAACATGACTTAGTGCTGAATGCATGACAGTCACCCCAGACTCATCAAGCATAAAAGCATATGATCCCGATGTTTGATCGAAGTACGAAATGTCTTCCACAATATCTGTCAAATCTAAGTCCAAACCAACGACTCCGATAACTTGGCCACGAGAAACAACCGGAGTTGTAACACTTATAATGTGTCCGTGAGTGAATGGGTCACGTAAAGGTAAGTTGAAATGAATCTCATTAACATGAAGGTTTGCATTTAACACTGAGTAGAATTTTCGAGCAATTGTGTTGGCATCTGCAAGTGAGTTGACAACAATCATCATGCCTTTTTGGCTGCGGATGTTAGTGGGTGGTTGAATGCTATATTTTGTAAAATTTTGATTGGCCACGTCTTGGAGGAAATCTTTTTCATACATGATCGGTTTGTGCTCTGCAAAGAGATTAAGAAAATAATTTGAATTATGGACATGTGAGTGTGTTCGATATTGATATTCTAAAGTGTTGAAAGTTTGGTACAGTGTCAAAACTTTGGCAAATATTTATCTAAAAATCTAAATTTAGATAAATAACTTAAATGGGCAAAATTAGATCCAATGTATCTAAAAATTCGTCAAATTTTTTTCAAATATTGATTTATAATACTTGAAATTATCATTCGAACGAATAAAAATTGCATTAAAAAGTCACTATGTAATACAGGGCAAACTGTCTTAAATGTTCTAAAACTTGCAGGAATAAGAAATTTTGATTAATACTCGCTGGGACCTGTGGAAAATCCACGGAGAAACAAAGTAGTAAAATAAAAGTTATTCAAAACTTAATAAAACCTCAAATTAGAAATCAAAATTTGAATCTTAATCAAATATTTTATCTTAACACTTAAAAATGTAACGACATCAAAAATATTTAAAATTCACTAAAAAATGAAATTTCAATCTAAAATTTTATCTAAAACATCTACTTACCATCGATCAATACCACAGTGTTAATAATTATGTTTGAGCGTGTTTTTTGTGCGATGGTAGAGAGAACTTGTCTCGCCTCTGTTAACGAATTTAGTAATCCCCTACTAATATAAGCAATAATTGCATCATCCGTTTCGTTGCTCCTGGACTTTATCATATTGAACGCCCTTACAAATCCAAGTGTATGGTTTGTGGATTCTGAAAAAAGTATCAGGACAAAGTTCATTGACTGATTAACTCTTATTTCCATAAATTTCCCTAACTTACCATTAGTTTTCATCAAACTATCGATAAACCGACTTAAATGAAACTTTGCTTCGTGAGTTGCGGCTATAAATTTATGCAAATGACATGTGTCGACGCGAGCCAGGTGTGGCTCTGCGGCTAGACTGATGAGCGCAACTTCATCCGAATGCGATAAACTCGCTAAAAGTCTTTTAGCTGCCAATTTCCCCATTTCCAACTGGAGGGGACTTAGAGATTTTCCCTGGTCGATTACAATTGCTACAGATTTTCGAGCTGGGTATAGAGTTCGAACATAAGTGTCTCTCTCTTCCATTTGGCATGCGGACGAATGTGCTGGGTATTCAATGTCGAGGCCTTCTGATGTCATTAGATATTGCCATTTGATGTTCACGTTGAGTTTTAAGTTTAGTTCAAACGCTAGATTGATATAAAATGTGATTAGTTGTGGGTTTTATCAAGGGAACTGTTCTCTCTCGCTCTCTCTTTGTTTTTACGCTGGATCTTATAGCGATTGAAACGAAAAGTTATTTAAATTAACTTGATGTTTATTGACCCGAAAATCAAGTTCTTAACCAATTGCATTGCATCATTACTAGTGATTTTTCAGATGACTTGTAATTAATCTTAAGTCATTAAATTCATGATAAAATTATGAATACAAAAACGTCGTTATAACGGAAACTGTCAGGTAAGGAGTTGATTATCGGCGGGTTTTCGTAACAGTGAGTTTCACTAAAATGAAATTTTTTAAATGTGGTAAGTAAAAAAAATGAGTAAAATAATTCGATATATCAGTCCATTTTGTTATAACGATTATTATATCCAAAATTATATTTTTCTGAATTAATTTGAAATTTAACTTTAAATCCCAGTTAATTTCTGAATTTTCAAATTCCACCTTACTTTAAAGGAAATATACATTATCACAACCAGGGCTGGAGCTAGGGTGATGGCGCGCCAGGCTATTGCCTTGGGCGCCAGATTCAGGGGGCACAAAAATTTGGGGCGCTTGTAAAGCACCCATTCAAAGCACCCCGTGCAAGAAGCATGTGCTTCTTGCAAAAATTTAAGATGAAGCTGCAAAATGTTATTGAAATTTGTAAAGTTAGGAATTATTTTTAAAAAATTAAAAAAATATTTCGAAATTGAAATTTTAAAAAATTTAAAAATAAAAGAAAATTTTCCAAAATCTTTGAAAAATTATTCCCCAAATCAAGAAAATTTGCCAAACAAAAAAAAAAAATAGAATTCAGAGAAAGGGGTCCAAAATTTGGGGGGAGGGGACAATTTTGAACTTTTTGTCTCGGGCGCCATAAGTCCTAGTTTCGGCTCTGATCACAACTCACAAAAAAAAAAAAACATTTCCCACACAACTCGCCTAACAAAACATGATAAAACGTGGTCAATTACTTGCTGTTAAATTCTGACTAGGATTGAAGTAAACCGCACCACCGTTGTCGCAACTGTTATCCAACGATACTTTATCACCGAAATGATTATTATACCTTAAAAACAAACAAAAACACGATTAAAAACACCTCAAACCCATCAATCACTGCACCAACATATCCAGACAAGTCTTTTAACCAGTTTTAATTATTATAAAATTTTTTAAAAAATTGTGAGATGGCATGGTCCCGCCATCTATGATGATTATGTCATCGCGTATTAGCATCTTGCTAATCACGTGACTATTACCCTTTTTTCAACCCCTTTTTGTATATTAATCTATTTCATAGTCTAAATAAAGCATTCGCGTTAGATACTAGAATCCTGTAGTCCATTCCTTTCCTTACAAAAATTATTTACCTCAACCAATTCTCCGGCAACGAGCAGCACGGCACACTAGAATCCACCAAATACCTCCAATAAAACTCCTCAACTTTCTCTCTGCTTGCTCGTAACGCTTGAGTATACTTCTTCATTTTCGAACTCAGCCGAAGACTCATCTAAAACATAATTAACGAACATTTTTAGGGGAAGCCTTAGCCCAACCCCTGAAATAGTGTCTATTTCTACGATCTTTTTCAGGAAAAGCCAAAACTGAACTCCAGACACAAATCCATTAACATTAATTAATGAAACAAACATTTTGAATGACTTAATGATCTAAAGTCATCTGAAAATTGATTTCAATTTACAGTATTACATTACAAAATAAACCACTGAATTGAGCAACATAGGTTATCTTGAATGCCTATTCACAATCAAAAATTCAAAAATTCGCAATAAATCATTGAGTTCTCAAAATCAAAATAAATTCCACTAATTGAAATGACATTCCATTAAATTATATTCTACAATCGAAATAAATTAAAACAAGATAAATTCACCATTCATAAATTCTTAATCTCATTTAAATTTAATTTAATTAATTAAATTGATTAAACCAGTGTTCAACTTGTTAAACGATCGTGAAAATAGCCAATTGGCTATTTCGAGATATTCAGTTACCGATATTTTAAAAATGTTCGTAGAAATAGCCACTGTGTATAATTAATGAGTCAAGAAAACCTGTTTTAACACCTATCGCCAGGGCTAATTATACGAGGGCGCGCGAGGAGAGGAAATGGAATGGGGGTAAACTTTCAAGGGTGCGGCGCTAAGTGCAGGGGGAATCGAGATTGTAACTCGATCGGCCCTTTTTCCTTTTATTTTCCCGAAAAGCATATTCTCACCTCTTCCAGCAATTCCTGATCATCAACTTGTGAAACAACGAGCGGCAACGAGTCAAAAATAACCTAAAAATAAAATACTGTAAAAATCACTAAATTTTCACTAAAAATACAACAAAAGAGGGGAACTCAGTGGGCGGACCTGTCAGTGACCTCGTGTTGTAAAACCACATAAAACCTTGAATTTTTTTTTTCTCAAAATGCAAAATCCAGATAAATTTTCCGTTTTTCTCACCTGCATGTTACAAATTCCGAGCTCGTCGTTACTTAACTCAGTTAGGTGAACGCCCATCATTTTCGCCTCTTGAGCGACGTTGAGCCCGGCCAAGCTCTCGCTCTCACCGCTATTTTGCGTCGGGTAAGCCGGGAAGCCCTTCGCCGAGTCACCGAGCAACAAACCAGGCTGTCGGTTGAGAAGATGCGGGTTGTTGAAATAAATCGTGCCTTCTCCGATCGGGGTGTCTATATCAGGTGTCGGGAATGACTCGTTGTTCGCCGTTGACGGATTAATGGAAAAAAGAAGTGACAGAAACAAAACAGTCACTGACAGCGCCGCCATCTTGCACTATTCTCCTGTCAAATTTGATGTGGTCATTGCACTATTGACATGCGGCGCCCGTACATGCCTAAAGAGGGGGGTACATGCATTCGTGTACCGCTTGGGAATTTTATAGGCTGTTGGTGAGAATGTGTACATAAACAGAGTTGATCCGTTTTTCATTCTCCATCATCGCTATCGCAATGGACTAACGATAGCGAGTCCCACACTTTCCTTGCAAGGTGCAGAAATAGGTCAAGATCCGAAACCGGGTCAGGGGAAGTTCGTCATACCCATTGACTGTGAGTAACATTCTCGATGAAATATGACGACATTTAAAACCTGGTGTTTGTATATAAAAATAACAATCCTGATTGGTAGAATTTCTGTATTAATTATTATTAATTTAATTTATTTTTTTAAGATTCCAAATTAATTTTAAATTATATTTTGTTTATTTTATTTTGTTGAATAGCAGTTAATTGATAATGTAAAATATTTCTACGGTTTGTATTTACAATAATTCAGCACATAACACAAATGGCCGCTTCCGAAATCAAATTTCTGGGTTCTGCAGCATGACGGCATTTCTAACAGTGAGGTTGAAATCCAGACTGAAAAATTATAAAATTTTATAGGGTATTGAAAAAAATTACAAACTTAATGGCCAAGCGAATTAAAACGCTGGCAAGCATATTTATGAGAAATTTTAAAACAACTGCAGGTGATGTAATAAGAGATTTCATAACTTGAAAATATACTAAAAAAATTTATTTTATTTTATTTATTCAGGACTTTTAGCACCAGGAAATGGAGCAAAAAAGTGACCAAAATCTACAAAATAATTTATAAATATTCAAAAAAAATTATTTATTTGTTCTAGAGTGAAATTATTATTTGTTGATAAAGATGGAAAAGAAATCCTGGTAGAAGCACAAGTAGGGGACAGTCTATTAAAAGTAGGTCAAGATAACAAACTTCCAATTGAAGGTATATTACGTTATAGAAATATATATTTTGTATTAATAATTGAATTTTATCTAAATAATAAACAGGTGCTTGTGATTCGTCATTAGCATGTTCGACTTGTCACGTTTACATCGATCCTAAATTCATGAAAAAAATGCCAGAACCTAAAGACGGGTAAATGATGAAAAAAGTTATTATAGTTGGTATGCATATATATATATATATATACTTTTTTTTTCTTTTAGTGAACAAGATATGCTTGATATGGCGCCATTTTTGCAAGATACATCGCGTCTTGGATGCCAAATTATAGTTACAACGGAAATGGAAGGAATGGTGGTGAAGTTGCCACCTGCCACTAGAAATTTTTATGTTGATGATAAAATTCCTGAGCCACACTGAAATTTTGTTTTTTTAAGTTTTGTGTTATATTAATAAATGTTGCTAAATAGTTTGAAGTTGCGTTTTAAAAAAAATACATGTGGGTGATATGTGAGTGACTTTTTAAAATTTTTTCTATAATTTGGAAAAATTGCTTTAATTTAGAAAAAAATTCGGTTTTAAATATAAAATTGTTCTATTTTTAATGTAAATTCTTTTATTTATTTACATTAAATTATTATTTTTTAAATCTTAAAATCAATTAATGATAACAATTAACAAACATTGTGGTGGCACAAATTATGTTGTGACACCCATGTCCAGGCCTCTCAATTGGATTGTGGTTGTTCCATTAACTTAACTGTATTTTTGGGTTAATGGAAAAATCGGGTCGTCGGAATGAATCCGAAAATTCAAAACCCGAATCGGAAAAAATCCGAATTGCATTTCCGAATCGGAAATAATCCGAATTGTAAATAACCTGAATCAGAAAAAATCGGAATCGGAAGAAATCTGAAAAAATCCATACAAGTCATGTGTGCAGTGCTGGGTAGACCCCAGTGCTGCGTGATGCGCGTATGACACAATTATGCCCGCGAAAAACGTTGCCATGAAGAGTGAGATGGGACCAAGCAAATCCCGAAGTAGTTGGTGCCAAAACATTGCAAGCATGTTGTTTAGGCCTCTGGTATCGAAGGGAGAACTGTTGCCACACCCAATTATTGATTACTAGCAAAGGTATAGCCGGCGCTGCCCGGTTAAAACAAAACACATAATTAAAACACCTAATTTCAAAATCTATATTTCCGAAATGGACTCTGTCTGTCCGTCCGTCCGTTCTTGTTTCAGCTTTAACAACTGTGAGCTTTAGTAAAAATAGTAGACCTTATATAGGTCAATAGCATAGGGTCTTCCTATGGTC